>VUQS01001066.1:17583-38621 GCA_015108495.1 Heterochromis multidens | reverse complement strand
TTTGTGTTCTTTTTGGTCAGCAGTGGTTTTCTCCTTGGAACTCTCCCATGGATGCCGTTTTTGCCCAGTCTCTTTCTTATTGTTGAATCATGAACACTGACCTTAACTGAGACAAGTGAGGCCTTCAGTTCTTTAGATGCTGTTCTGGGTTATTTTCTGACCTCCTGGATGAGTCATGATGCGCTCTTGGAGTAATTTTGGTAGGCCGGCCTCTCCTGGGAAGGTTCACCAAGTTTTCTCCATTTGTGGATAATGGCTCTCACCGTGGTTCACTGGAGTCCCAAAGCCTTAGAAATGGCTTTGTAACCCTTTCCAGACTGATAGATGACAGTGACTTTGTTTCTCAGCTGTTGCTTTATATCGTGGCATGATGTGTTGCTTTTTGAGATCTTTTAGCCTACTTCACTTTGTTAGACAGGTTCTATTTAAACCAGTAAATTTAAGTGATTTCTTGATTCAACAGGTCTGGCAAAAATCAGGCCTGGGTGTGGCTAGTGAAATCGAACTTGTTACCAAAAAATGTGGTTAATCAGTTATGTTGTCATGATTTAACAAGGAGGGCAATTACTTTTTCACACAGGGCCAGGTAGGTTTGGATAACTTTTTTCCCTTAAATGAAATCATTTAAAAACTGTGTTTTGTATTTACTCAGGTTTTCTTTGCCTAATATTAAAGTTTGTTTGATGATCTGAAACATGTGTGACAAATATGCAAAAAAATAAGAAATCAAGAAGGAAGGAAATATTTTTCACAGCACTGTACATATGCAGTTTTTATTGAAACATGCAAATATACATGTAAATATAAGATATAAGGCAAAAACAGAATTCACACAATTCTAACAAGCTTGAAAGTCAGTATTTGATATGACTACTTTTATTCTTCAACACAGCCTGAACTCTCTTAGGCAGCTTTCTTGTAATTTTTTTTCAGTAGTTTTCAGGAATAGTTCTCCAGACTTATTGAAGGACATTCCAAAGCTCTTCTTTGGATGTTGGCTGTTTTTTGTTCCATTTTTGGTCAAGATGATCGCACACCGCTTCAATAATGTTGAGCTCCGGGGAGGCCAATTCATGACTGATAGTGTAAAAGCTGCTTTCAGCTGCTCTCTTACTCAAAAGGGGGTGCCGCAGCAGGTAGTTCCACATGTTTGATTCAGCATGTTTTTACAACAGATGCCCTTCCTGACACAACCTTAAACAGATTTGTATCTCCTCCCAGGACTGAACCCAGGAGCTTTCGCTTGTTAGGTAAATGTGTAAACCAATACATTATGGAGCCACTCCACGACTGAGAGTCTCCTAGTGCCAAATCAAATTCTGTCTACATAGCATCAGCAAAATTCACTAGTAAAAGAGTTGGGGAGTGCTAAACTGGCCTACCTGTAGTCCAGGCCTGTCACCCACCGAAACCATTTAGTATGTTATGAAGCAAGAAAACAAGACTGTAATTTTTTTTAGCAACTGAAATTCTTTGTCAAGCAAGAATAGGAACACATTTCACACTAGATCTCCTTGATTCCCAGACACTTAGAGTGTTGTTAGAAGAGGTGATGCAACACAGTGGTAAACATACATGTCTGATTTTTTTTTTCAACCATGCTATTACCATCAAATTCAAAATGACTATATTTTTCAAAAAACAATCAAATTTTTAAATGTTAACATTTACATTTTGTCTTTGTACTATTTTCAAATAGATGTAGGGTTTATGATTTACAGCTCATTACATTCTGTTTTCATTTACATTTTACACAGTATTCCAGCTTTTTTGGAAATTAATGTGTGCAAGTCATTACCACCCAGTACTGTTAAAACAGATACACAAAACCATCCTTAACATATGGTGTTACTGTATTTTTAGATATAGATTATTCCGTATGCAATGCCAATAGTCTTTAAAGTAACTGATGTAGTGTAACAGTGTGTTGTCTTATTTCAGAGAAACACTGTTATAAATGAATGAGTCATACAATTTGCACAATGTACAAGAGAGGCTGAGACCAACTGAACAAGTAGAGAAGTTTCACTTATGTCTTTAATCACCCTCATTTTACCAACTCAAGCTGATATTCAGAGTTTTGATCACAGGTGCACTTCTTGGATTACCTTTCTGTTCACTTAGAGTCTGCATCCGTTGCACTGAGGAGGTAACTTTGCATGAGTATGCACCAATTCTCTACTCTAATGATTTGCTGTATTTATTGGAGCCCTAAAATGTGATCAGCCAGCTCAATTGTAAATTGTAAAGAATTACATTTATTTGCGTTATTGAATGGAGAGCTTCAGTTTAGCTAGAAGAAAAATGTACCCGCTGTGAATGGTGCAGTAGTGCATATAATGTAGGCCCAGAGGGAGAGGCCATCACTCAACTCCAATTTTTGTCTTTCAGGTGTGTGTTATTATCCCTAAGAATGGTCCGATTGATAGGGATGGGGATTTCTAAGCCGGCATGCTATCACATCTTGCATCTGCTCGGCTGACTCATACAAATGTAGGCCTCTCCCTAAATGTTATTTCTTCATGTTGCAAATCGATCTTACAATGAGCAGTCTGGTGTTAATACGAAAAGTAAACAAGCAGAGAAAAAGGAGGAAGCATAGAGAAGAGGTTGAACAGGGTATGAAAGTATTTCCACTGTCAGTTTGTGTTAAGCCAGTCTCAGATACGCTCTTTGTGAAGCTTTTCTCACCTTTTCAGAAACCGCCCGCGCGTCTGTAAAGGTGCTGGGTGAGATGAGCACAACTGATACTGTGGTTCCCACACGCTTTGCCTTCTGAAATTTCACAACCGATAGCGGTTACTGACAGGGGGGTACTGATAAAATCTCTCCTGATTAGAAAAAATAAGAGTGAGAGAGGCAGTGCGAAAGAGTTGAGGCAACGTGAGTAAAAACTAGAAGACAGCAGGCCTCATCAGGTCTCTGAGGTTGTGTCTAGGTTTCAGTTGACACATCTCCGGCTGGCTCTCAGTGTAACACGCTTTCCACAAATGATTCGGGTTGACTCAAGGCTGACAGATTACAAACCACACTGGCAGTGCTTTATCTTCTGATTGCAAATTTGTGACAGAGATTGCTAGAGTAAGATTAAGACTTTTTCCATTTCATATTTGTGCAAATGAGGTCAACACTTTTTGAATCCTAACTAACCACAACCTTTTAACCTTTTGTGAGTTCACTACCCACAAGTCCAAATAAGTTCCACCATGTAGGATGATTCTAAGGCCTAAACCCGGCCCCAAATAGGCTGGAGATCTGAACGCAAAGCTGAGTTGCCCGTCTCGTGTAAGCTGCTGTGCAGAAACTGAACTGCTGTAAGAAATGCTATCGCAGTCAACCACTCACTGTTGCTGGTGAGAAGAGGAAGAAGGAAGGAAGTTAGTGGGTGCCATCATCCTGTTTTTTCTTCGTCTTGTTTTTTTAGCCTCGCTATCTTTAATCAGCTCTGACTAAATGTACTCCATTGCTGTCATTCAGTCTGAGGTGATATGATGAAGTGTCTGACTTACTAACTAACAAAATGATTTGACTTTCTCAGTAACATACTTCAGATGTGACCAAGAGGCAACCTGCAGTCTTTTAAAACAGGTGACTCAGTTAGAATAGACATATTCACATTTCACATAAAGTTTTCTTTTTTTTTTTGCTTTAGCTTTTTACATTACAGTAAATTGACATCTGTAACCTTTCCTACTCCCATCCTTCTTATATTAGAAATGCTTGTTAGCAGAGCTGCCATAGGCCCTCACTGCTGTGATGGCTCCGCCACAATCTATTACACTGATAGGCAACCTATGTATCTTGTAACTGGCACCAAATATTGGTTTTGCTTATAAATTCTGAAAAAAATGCCACATTAATGATGATAAAAATAAACAGGAGGCTTGTTGGCAGAATGTGGGTGTCTGTCCCATGGGAGAGGAGTCTCAGGGATATAGAAATAGTAACAGCATCACCCAACAAGGGTTCCACCGCCTCCTCCTCACAAGCTCTCCTATACTCCCACTGCCTTCCAGCTATTGAGGCACTTGTATGGGTGTAGAAAGACAGCAAAGTTTTCATTTACTATCTACAGAGATCCAACTCCAAAAGCATGCCTTCAGGGTAATGTTAGGTCTTTTCATAAGTTACAAAGATGTAATTAGACAAATTAGCTCAGCAGACTCTGGGGGTTGCGTTTTTAATGGCTGTATGTTGCCTAGGTTGGTAATTAGCAGCAGCCGCTGCTCCAAAATCACACATTACACCCGAGGCCTTGCATCCGTAACCTGACAACCAGTAACAGAACTGTAATGAAGGCTTATGTATCCCACTGGTTTGTCTTACTTTCCAGCCAGGTTTGATGTTGGAATTCATGCTGAGCCACTGTGCAAATCTCATATTTTTTTCCCATGTATCATTTTCTTCCAGGTTTAGCATGTTGTCCTTTCGGCTCGGTGATGTATTCAAATCAAACTGATGTGTTTCTGCCTCAGAGGCACAGACTTTCATTTGACCCAATCACCTTTATAGCTCAATTCATCAGGGCCACGGTCTACGTGTCCAGGTCTCTTGTTGTTAGTAGCACCCGAGGAAACGATCAGCCATTTCCACGCATCCGGCTCCTCTCACACTTTTAATGACTTGCCGATGGTGATTTCGTCCAAGCGCCTGTTTTTTATTAACTCGGAATAAATTCCTCTTCTCTCTGACACTAGACATTCTCTTTAAATTGGATCGAGGAGGCTGAATACTTAATCGAAAGTGACCTAGCAAAATGTAGATTAACTTGTGAGAGAATTTATTTGTCTGTTACAGTACGTGTCCGTGATAAATTTGCAACACTGTCTGTTTATCACAAATTTCACTTATAGCAAGCATTTCACAGTTACAATGATTCATTTTCTGTTCACTTGTGTACCACATGAAAGTCCAAGGCATGTCTTTATCTGACACGACATCATTCAGGTGTTTTTAGTCAATGTGACTTGTGTCATACGTCACTTTATTCAACGATAGTTCCCCATATTTAGTCTGTTGCAATCAACTGTGGTTCTAAGTTTCTGATGATCATTCCATACAGAGAAAACAGGCAAGATATATTTTGAAAAGGAGTTCTTAGAATATAAATGTATTCACGGGTTTTCTCAGTTGCTTTGTCTCAGTTCTCAAATGACATTTGAAGTTTCCAAAACAATATGTGAAATCCCTTAAAACAGATTATTTACTCGTGCACCTCAGAAAGAGCGTGTTGTATATTTTTTGTACAAAGTAGCTAATTTTTCTGTCAGTTGATTATTTTTACCCCCAAAAAATGTTAGAATTATTTCATCGAATGAGACATTACATGCAGAATAGTCCAATTGTCAAAATCTGCCAAGTAAGCCCACAGCTGTAAATCACTGCTATGAGTAATGTGGCCAATCTCTCTTTCTGCTTCTCCCTTATTTACAAGAGGTCACCACAGTAGGTAGCTCCGCGTATTCAATTCAGCATTGGGGTTGTGGCCCTTCCTGCCACAATTCCAATGGTAATTGTGTCTCCTCCCAGGATCAAACCAGGGAGCTTTCGCTTATTAGGCGAATGTGTAAACCACTACACTATGGAACCACTAATGTACCAAAGGAAAGACAATAAATTATAACAAGATGCAGAGGAGTGCAGAAAATAGATGGTAACATAATCACTAATTCCACTCCTGTTACATTAAGACAGCATTAAATGTAAGGCTGATGAGAATCTGTGGCAGAGTGACAGAAGTGACAAGTTGTCCAGTCATACCGAACAATAGTTTGTTACTGTATTAGAGCAGCACACATAGTAGATCTACAGTATAAGTTGTTTTTTATTTTTGATAGACATTTTGTTCAACTTCCACGTGACAAATTAATTAAATGCTTTGGGCAAGGTGGAGCCTTTTATAGGCTGTCTTTCATGTTTTGCTGTGTATATGAGCTGTTTTGAGAAATACATCAAAGCTGAAAACTTCCAATAGCTTGCCAGAAGTATGCCTAAGCAACTGAGAAAAGGGACAACTTTGGTAACTCCTATAATCACCTTAAATTTAACATCTGATTAACCAAACATATTGAGGATAAGTATTTTTTTAAAGTAGCTCCTATAGATATATGGAATTGTTGTTGTTTGCTGTAACCTGTCACAGCGCTGTCTTTCTGTCCTATTTGTGGGGCCAAGTTGGCACAATGTTCTGCCTTCACTGACGTGGGAAGGAGATGATTGGAGCAACGTGCTGTGAGTGGATAGCAGCACACATCCACAGGAGCTTTGTGGACCAAGCAGATAAGGCTGGAGCCCACAGCATGACAGGGAGCGAGACTAGGGAATGGAGGACAGAAACTGCAGCCTTAAGGCCAAAAGACTCAGCAGAGAGTAATGAGGGCCAGCTCAAATTGAGGATACTGCCGAAACTGACAGAGAGAAGGGGGAAACAAGAGAAGGAGAGATGGAATAACAACCTTGGAGGGCAAATTAGCTGCCACAATATAGTAGCTGACATGGTAGAATTTGGAAAGAAACGGCACATATGACAAGGAACAAATTTCAAGGTGGCTTTGATTCCAGGTGCAGGAATCTAACCCTTATGGGGAAAGGCACATTTGCACAAACACCAGACTTGATTGCACAAACTTAATAGTATGTATTGTTTAGTCAAAAAATGTGCATGCAGATATGTGTACGGGTACGTAGTATTTATTAGTTCAGTATGAATGCCATTATTTTTGTGTTTTAAATTGATTATGTACATAGTATTTCTGGATTAGTATAATGTGACAAAGTGAATGAGAAAATAGTTGAGATTGTGGAGTAGATTTAATGATAACCTTTCTCAAACCAACAATCTAACATTACTCACTTCATGTCATTAATGACTAACTATGTGGAGGTAGGAGAGTCCATTGAGTCTAAATTTCTCTATCTCTCTTCTTTCATCTGTTACACACCTTTTTGGGCACTTTTTTGTGAACCTCAAAGTGCAGGGCTTTAAATTTCTTCCAGGAGAAGCTGTCTGGAAATGTGAGTCATCATCCCCACATTTAAATGGTATCGCATCTACTACCGCTATATGCTGCCCAGCTTTCCATTATGCCTTGGGGTGTGGCTGTTTGGAACAGCTAAACACATTTGATATCTAATGTTATCCAGACTAAAATAGCTCAACAACAATTTCATGGATCAGAGTGAAATTTGGCGCACACACATTCATATCCCACTCAAAATAAAGTGCAGTTGCTGTGAGGATTTTTCATGCATCTTCATCAAGTCAAAATTCTCTTTGTCTGATACTGACCTGTAAAACATTCCCAAAAGCCTTAGCTGCAGTTTAGGTATAGAACTAGTTTGCCAGTTTAGCGTATTAGCATGCTAAAATAAGACAGTGAACATGGTGAGTGTTCCGCCAAAGCATCCATTTTTATTTATTTATTTATTTATTTATTGGGCTTTCTTATTTTGAACACATTATCATATTTCCCTTAGTTTAATTTAGTGGGTGAATGGGGCTGTCCAATATCTCTGTAAGTGTGGACACTATTCTCTTTATTCTCTTGTCACCAGTAGCTTTAACACAGTGTCCTCACACAACAGCACCAGTTATCATAGAGTGATAAAAACATGTTCAGTATCGTTCTGGGTATAGCAATTGACCTGAGTCCTAAGAAAATAAAATATGCTCATGCCTTTCTTGGAGTTTTGTTAACTATTAAATCGCCAGTCATGTTTATTATCAGAGTACACTCCTAGGCATTTATAAGACTTTCTCATATCCATTATCAATTCTTTAGTTTTATAGATGTTAGCTTGTCACGTCAGTTAACAAAGTCATCAGTGACACCTCTGTTCTCATCATCGTCCTCCCACCCCCGACACGTCCAACTATCATTTGAGTATTTCTGTAGATAGCCTGACCGCCTGACCTTGTGTTGTATTTAAGGTCTATGGTGTATAGTATGAACAGAAACAGAACTACCACAGTTTCCTATGGAGCGCCAGTGTTACTGATCATCTGGTCTGATAAAATCTTACAAACCTATACAGTAAATAAATCTTTAGAGAATACAAGGACTAATCAGTTACAAGCTCAATCAGAATTAATCAGCTGTCTTCTTAAAAAGAAATGGCTGGTATCTCACAGAGGCCATAAAAAGATTCTCTGGTGACACAATCTGAGTTGAAAAATACTTTTAATTTTGAGCGTCACACTTTCTCAGGTGTGGATTGTGGCTCATCAGTTCTGCGCGATTGTTTGAAATTCCTCTAATGGAATTTAGCAGTCCTGTTTTGCTCTTTTTTTTCATTAGTTTTTTTTTTTTTATGCCTCCTGTTTTCTCTTATGTCATACACACACCAAGCTTCTCTGTGTTGGGTGTGCCTGTGGCACAAGACATGTTGGATTATTTGATTCCAGGAGTGTGCAGCAGCTGAAAGCTCTCAGCAAGTCAGCTCTCTGGATGTAGACTGATTATGTCACAAGGGTCCAGATACTGTATATATGTTCTCCTAGAGGACTGGGGAAACAACAAAACCTCATATAGCTTGGTGGCAAAATGTATCTATCCCCCTCCAAGTATTACTGTAAGTGTGCAGTATTAGCAGAGGTCTTATCTTCTTGTATTTTTCAGTTTTTAATGTTTTACCTAATTTTCTAACCTGCTTAAAGCTCTGTGCTTGAAATGCCAGTTTACAGTTTCTTGGTCATTCAGTAGTGTAAGTGACTTAAAATATAATGCATATTATGTCTGCATTATATTCTGCAGGTATAATATACAAATACATAAGTATACAGTGCTGCGCGTGTGCTCACCAACACAGACACAAATCCAAACCACATGTTGTCTACATCCTCACACAGTTACTCATATACTAATATAACATCAAACCCACTCCTTCTTTCACAGAAAAAACACACAAACAAACGTGTATTCTGAGAAAAAATGAAGACACTTCCTTGTTGACACGTTTTAGAGCTTTGCGTTCTGATTAGCAAGCAAAAGGAAGTGGTAATGAACTGTGAACATGCTGTTTCCTTCCATTCGCAGACCAAGTATTAGCTCATTCCTCCGCTCTCCCCACCAAGCACTGTATTACTATTCTATCCTTACACCGCTCCCAATTAACTGTGGTATCTCTCTCATCCCCTTTTGTTTATATTCAGTGTAAGAATGGCTATTTGCACTATTTTCTTAGCACATTGGTGATGATGATATGCCAGGGTATTGATGAGCTGTAACATTATGAAGCCTGCTAATGTTATTTCCAAACTGTTTGGCTGATTTCTATGTAGATAGATAGATAGACAGATAGATAGATAGATAGATAGATAGATAGATAGATAGTAAATTAATTAGTTTTTTTTTCAGTTTCACAGCATTGTTTACACACAAGCATCTCCTACCCAGAACTTTTTTTTTGTTTTACACAACATCTCATTGCTCCAGCTCACAAAAACAAAAAGTGTGAAATCACATTTCCCTTCTATCTCGCCTGTAGACTCTGCAATAGCAACCCTGCCTTTGCCTGTTCCATCGATGTGGAGATGTGGTGTGCAGTGTGTGTGCGTGTGTGTGTGAAAAAGAGTTTGTATCAATCTTTTGTCATTTTTAATACTGCAGTCTTATCAGGAGATGTGACAAGCTCAAATGAGCCAGTGTGGCAATTACTGCATTGCAAATAAATGTGTGTGTGTGTGTGCGTGAGTGTCCATTTGTTTGTGTGTGTGTGGGTGATTGTGCCGGTTAGGTGGGGACTAGGGGGGTCAGGTTGTTGGTGGTGAAATTATTTACAGCTTGCTGATGAGACACCCCACAGTTCTCTTCATCACCCCTTCCTCCCTTTCTGTCTCCTTCAACACACACACACCAGGACGCCTGTAATTAGGCAGTTAAGTGTCACACAAATACTCATATAATGGTTACTTCAATGTCCCATGTATCTCCTATGACTCTGTAAGCATTTATAACAAACATAGAATTAAAATCATGGGCATTCACATTCATAGTAAACACTGCATTTGCAATAAATACACAATCAAATAAAGTAGCTGAAATCTCGCATACCAACAGCTTTATCATTCTTTGCATGCACCAAGAAATGCGCACACACTCCTATAACTCCATCATCCTCTAAAATAGTCAATGGGCACGTCATCAGAGCGAGAAAACCCTGCGGAGGCCACAACATGCAGAGGGATGTGGAGGTGTCAAACATGGAAGTGTCAAACAGTGCCCACTCACCATCCCAAACCTTTCTTCATCCTTAGTATACGTGTGTGTGCATGTGTGTTTGTGTATGTGTAGTGCTGCGGAGTGTGTACAGTGTGTGTCCGTGGGCAGCTGTCACCTCTAAACAGCAAAGTTTCGAAATGACAGGGCCAAGCGATGACAGTTCAGCTACTGCCACCGGGCAGGTTAGAGACCGAAGCCTCTCTCCATCTAACACCCCCTCACTCTCACCCTCTCTCCCTCTACTCCTCTCTTGTTCTATCCCTCTCTACCTCTTTCTCCCACTCAGTTTTGTGTTGTGACTGCCTGTGACAGGACCCGTGGGTTTCTTGCTGTTTATTCCATGTGGTTTTCTTGCTACAACAAGCCTGCGTTGTGGATTTTCTCCCAGCAACTTCAAAAAATTGACAATGAGCTGTTAGTGGGTGTCTATAAGAACAGCTACTGTAAGTTTAAATATACCTACACATTGTATTTGGCTTACATATGAATTTACATACCTCCTGTGCATGGTGTTTGTAATCCCTCAGGAAGCTGTAATTCTAAATATATATACTTACTGCATCGATGGCAAAAAAAATTTGAAATTATTTCAGTTGGTTTAAAAGAAATGAAGCAAAGAATTAGTAATACATAACCAGATATATTTTATTCCCATGTTTTCATTAATACATGACCATGAGAGCCATAAGAGAGCCAGCAAAATGCAACCCTGCAACCAAGTTGTGATGTAACATCAATTTAATTGTGATTTAAAAAATATGTCTATGTTCACATGTTGAATTTTTAAAGCAGCAACAAAAACAAAACAAAAAAAATCATCCTGCGTAAGTAACAAAGAAAACAGTTTTTGAAGTGGGACAGACAGTAGCAGTAAGAAGCTTTGCCTTCTTGTCAGTTTACTCTTTTTGAAAATGTTGTTAGTATACTCTGCTTTTGTCTGTATTATGTCTGTTGTTATTTAACCTTATATAAATTCAGTTGTGGTGCTTAGGGTTCACGATTACGGAAATTTCCAGGAATCGACTGCTCAGTTATCACAATACATGCTCTCCATATAACCAGTTCCCAGACTTGAACTTTCACATATAAGTTTGAGATTGTTTTTTTGAAAGTGTGGTTTGTGGTGCCCCAAAAAGCTGAATCTGTTCATCTGGACGTAGCGTTTTTTAGTGGGAGAAAGCTGAATGAAAGCTGGTGGTTTAATTCAAAGGTGTAACTTACTGAACTAGTTGTGGGTTGTGTCATTTTGCTTTGGAGGAGCAACCTTTCTCCTGTGGATAGCATTCGGTTTAATTTAACCACCTGCAACAGCTCATCAATAGTTTGTCCCACAGCACAAAGAGATGAAATCAGAATTGACAGCATATAGAAGCCATTGTTGGTTGTATATTTATAAACAGACTCACACATGGAAGAGATGAAAATAGATTTAATCTTGAATGCACTCTAGAGAAACACATTTGTGTTGTGTACTGGTGGTGTGTTGAGTACATTTCAAAGTGCATGGTGACCTCTAAGTTAATCCTCACCAAGTTTGTTGCTTAGAGAACTGACACAGTGTGGATTTGTGATTCAGCAGCACATACCTTTCTTGTCTTGGGATCTTTCTTATATAGCTGTCTAATAAAGAAGAAAAACCACATATAGAAGTTTGTTTATGCTTTCTTTGCCATACACATATAGGTGGTGACATCTATAGCATGCACTCAATATGGGCCACGAATAGCCATGCTTTTCAAACATTTTGTTCTATTTGTACAACTGTATGTCTTTAAACACTCCCCCAGAGAGCTCTTTGCACCTACTCAGTGTAGCTGTAGCTCACATATAATTCAGTCAGAGTTTGAAGGTAATGTGAATGTACTGAACATACTATGGCCACATGTCATTATAACAGGATGTTTATTTGCTGTAGTACTGTGTTGGTTCTCGTGTCTTTGAGACTGATGAAAGGTCCAGTAATGCTAATTATTTTCAGATGAGCACAGATTCTATTATTAGTGTGAGCTATCACAGTTGACATAGCTCAAATAAGTCATTAGTTTGATTAGAACAAAAATCACCAGACCACTCGTGTTCCAGTTAAGGCACTATTGCAGCTCTACAGCAACTGTACAGCTACTCCGTCTTTGAAAATACCTGCCCTCCCTCTGACTTCCTCTGCTTACTCAAACACCACCAGTCACCCATATGCACACATAAGCATATATACTCAGACAAACATAACCGCACCACTTCACAGCACCCAGACAGATGGAAAGCATTATTCAATTTCTTGAAAGGAAATCATTCCATATCACAAAAAGCAAATTAACAGTCATCCAAATATTTGGAGAATGAGATGAATTAAGGCCTCTTCCTCTGTGTTGGGTTCCAGCAGGGAAACTCTAATTTTGGATTTAAACAAAGCAGGGAAAAGAAAATAAATATGTGCCAGTGGGGAGACAACCCTGTCGTTGACCTCAGTAACACAACAGGCAAGACGGCAGGGATGATTATGAACGTTTTTTGTTTTGTTTTTTTTTCCTTTTAGAATAAGACTCGCTCTCTACACAGGATGCAATGTGTTAAACAAGGACCTTGGGGTTAAAGAGGAGGAAGTGTCTCCTTTATGGTACTTTGCAGTGTAACTGCCAATGTAGTATTTACCAGATGTCCTGCGATGTAAAGGGAAGCAATGCAATACATGTAATTTCTCATTCTTCCTGTGTTCTAAATCATGTCTGGATAGTCTATCATAATTATCTTCTGTAACTGTAACATGAAGAATTATAGGTAAGAAAGTCCATGATATGGATATGAATAAAATGCCAACAATACAGTGAGTGATTTCCATGTTATTTCATTTCACTGAGTGAAATACGATGGCGGACATGCTCAAGAACTTCTCTACTGAAGTAGAGTAGAGTACACAAGAAGTAAAGAGTAGAAACTAGAACCAAAATCAGTCTCAAAATTATAGCTAAATTGTAATGCTCTGTTTTGTCTGTGCTGTGGAATCTCACTTTTGCTGCAAGTCTCAAAGATTGTATAACTCTTAAATTATAGCCACAGCATCAAGAAGCTTTGAGACCAGTTATTTCCGTCTTTCTGCTTTCACGACAGAACAACATTTATCTTGGACCTAGTTGTTCCTCCTTTTTGTCCGTCTTCCGCCTTTTGACCTAACCCATCTTTGGTTATCCCCAAGAAGGATGGCTTCTTTGACTCCAGGGAGCACAGGAACAAAAAATGTCCTTGAGCTATTTGTCTTGCTGCTTTTGTCTCCCAACACATGTACACCAAGCACTGTCAGCCGAAGCTTTCATTCCATCCTTCCTTCCTTCCCTTTACTCCATGTCTCCTCCCCCTGCAATGCATCAAAACAGCTGGATGTTTGTGGTCCGTTCATAATTGTACTGGGGTAATAAAGTGCTTTCTGTAAAATGATAGCTTTGTCAGGCTCCTCAGATGTTACCTAACAAGCCAGCCTACAAAGGTGTTAGTGTTCCACATTTATCATCTAGGGCTAATTACTAGTCTATAAATTACTAGCATGACCTAGAACAGCTCCAGCTGAGCACTAGGCTTTCTATAGCTGTATCAGAATCTAAGTCCCAACTTAACAAATTTGATCAATTTCATAATTTTTTTTAATGATTAGCAATAACTTGATAGTCTGATTGGCATGATCTCAACATTTGTCATGTTATTATACTGCAAAGTCATTTAAAACCAAAACAAGCTGAGTGAGATAACATTCTCCACAGCTTAAAGTGTCCTCACCCTGACTTTTACAATTATAGGAAGGTTAGCTTATCACTGTGTTAGATTTATGCTGCCTTTCAAGCATCCTTCATTTCCACTTACTTACTAGATCAAGCAATCCCCGGCGAGTCTATAAAATCCCACAGCTTACTTTTCTTTAATTAAATGCCACTCGTAATGCTCCCCGGTGCACCCCGTATATCTATGGCCATAGCTGATGCTTTTAAAAGCAAAGAGCCACCTTTAATGCGGTGTGCCGTCTGCAGCTCAGCTGCACCAAGGGGACAGAGCAACAGACATTCATCTTAACAAGGTCACACCGTTTGATTTTTAATATAACGGTCAGTGCTCGGGCCCTGCGTCCTCCTTTAAAATATTAGCGCTCATTAATGATTTGGAAGCTGCCCGCCCCTCCTCTTCTCATAAAAACCCATCAGCAACCATTCTCCACACGAGGGTGAGCACAGTCAGATCTGTGCTTAGACCTGCTCCCACTCACTGCCAGGGGCTGGCCAAAAGCCTTCTTTATAGGCAAGCTTTATAGCATTCATTATGCACACTTAACAGGCACTGTAATTCTCTCAGATGGGTTGGGGAAGTGAGGCGATTAGCTCTTGGGTCTGAACGTGGGTTGCCTGAGACTTTGACCTTTTATTTTGGACATGAAAGATGATGTATCTGGTTCACGCAGGGGGAATTCCTGTTTGCTGTGCAGCCTGTACTCTCTATTATGTTTTTTCTTGTCCATTTTTTTCATGCTTCCGAAGAAAAATGACATCTAATCAGGAGGAAGTAGGCTGAGATAAGGTCTCCTCTTATAGAAGAACTTTGATTATTTTCCTCAGGGCTTGTATAAGTGTTATTGCATTCTTGTTTTCTGTTAACAATTTATTCCACTGGGCTTCCAGCACAAATGCTGAGTTAAAGTGACTGGAAGTTGTTTTCACTTTGCTGTGTGTGAGATGAAAAAAATGAGGCTTAAAGGGTCAGGGTCAAAAACATCTCACACTCCTACGCAAACAGCTTATTAGAGGCAAGCTTTTGTAGAGGGGTTTAACTTTTTAGTACTTCTTGTTTTTTTCTTCCCACTCATTTAATGTTGAGCTGTGAAAAAAGGGGATGAATGTTAACAGCAGCACTCTAAATAATCTACTGCAGATTTCCTTTGTTGTCCTAATTCAGAGCTTTAAATCATATCTTTAGAGAAAGTCCTGAATCATGACCTGATCATCTGATGGATGGCATAGTTTTTCTTGTGTGATCCCTGCTTGTTTATTGCCCAAATGCCAGCCTGGGTATTCCATGTGAAACACAGCTTCCAGAAGCACTACACCCATAACATACTAGCACATCTTCTCACTGTGACTTATCTTCCTGCATAGATGGACATCCAAGAGTCCCATAACTTCCATAAGTTACTGTACTGGGTGTCCTTGGAACTGGCAGCATGTTTACACAGCTCATATTCTTTTCTGCCTCCTACTGGCCTCTCTTACCTTTGAGATTACCAGGTCACAATCCCACCACACCATTAGAACACTTTCTCTCAGACGCATTATTTTGATGCACAAAGTATTGGCCGCTGTCATTGGAAATTTAGGTAATAAATCTTCAGACAGTGACCTCATAAAGCATACTTGACCTACAAGATGAGGAGCCTGAATAAGCCACGCACCATTAAACTCACACAAGCCATCGAGATTAGATTTCAGTGCACCAACTGTATGTGGTCAGAACCAGTGGCACTTTGAAAAGTCAGCAAATCGATGCCCTGTATCACCGACCATTGGATGTAATGGATGTAACTGCTGAAGAATAATGTTACTGACATTTTTCGCCTGGGAATAAGAACTCAACCACAACCTGAAGTTATTGCTGATATATACAAAACAAACAACAAACACATTTCCAAATAATAAAAAAAAGAATGCATCACCAGTATTTAACAACGTAAAGATGGCATTTCTTAAAACCAATACTGAATGTCTCTCAGATGGCAGAGCATTAAAAATAGACAAAATTCCATAGTGGAGATCACTACATGGGCTCAGGACCACTTCCCCAAATCAGTGTTTCGACAAGTTAAAACTGTATCATCGAAACAGTCCACATGACATGGATAACTTGCGCATCTCTAAAAGCATTATTGATCCTGAATGAAATATACAGGTTTTGGTGAGACATATTTCATCCAGACATAATCTTTCAGGGATGACCCTGTTTATTTCAGCAAGTCAGTACCAATGCATGTATTAAAACCATATTGTAGTAAGAGTCCGGCCGCTAAACTCCAGACTTTTCACCCTCTGAAAAAAGTTGTCGAATTATGAAATGAAAAAACAGCAAAAGAGGCCCCAGCGTGTGGCTGTGGATAAAATCCTGCATTGAGTAATAATGGGAAAGCATTTTTCTTTCAAAACTAAAGCAGTTTTTCTCTTTAGTCCCTGAATCACTCATCCCTATGTTGTAGGTTTTTTACAAACATGTTGCTGGCATCAAATTCAAAATGAGCATATATATTTCCCAATCCAAAAATATCTATCATTTGATATTGTGTACAATTGTCAATTACATATGAAATATAAAATGATTTGCAAATCATTCCATTCTGTTTACTGAACAAACTGCATTTCTGTTTCTTGCATTAATTGTAAACAGTCCTAAGAATGATTGGTTGGAATGTCTAGTTTTTCTGAGTCGTTTGAGTGCAACAAGAAGGGTTAAAACAGGCCTGTGTGTGCTCTGGCAGTTCTTTTTAAGAGCCCCACTTAAGGTCTCTTTTGTGGTTCCAGATGTTTTGTGTAGCTATTTATTTAGCTTGTAAACAGGCCGACAAAAAGCAGCGGGCATAATGATGGAGAGGGAAAACCGCAGTGACATTGTTGCAGGGCCTTAGATAGCTGTGTGCTTAATGTTATTTAGAGCTGGGCTGGGGGCAGATGACTTAATCGCCCCTGAGAGGGAGGTTACAAAATTGAAATGCAAATCTTAACATTTTGGAATTCATTAGGGTTGACATGGCCCCTTGGAACAACAACAACAACAACAAAAAATGAACGTGCATTATGAAAGGGGGTTGGGGGAGTTCTCATTTCTTGCAAATTCTTTCTCTAAAAGGGAATAGAAAGAAATGAGTCTGACCTTCTGACTTTGTTCATTTTATTGCAGTCCTGCCCTTCTCTAATGTTTCCTGGGAAGAACGCTATAATCGACAGGCTTGCTAGCTTCAGAGTTCCCATATGGAGCAGGTGGATTATCCCCTGCTGTACTAATGCTACGACATATTAGAACATCTGCCATGTAGTCAAGCAACATGCTAACCCCTCTAGGTATGAGAAACAGACGC
Source organism: Heterochromis multidens (assembly GCA_015108495.1). NCBI lineage: Eukaryota > Metazoa > Chordata > Actinopteri > Cichliformes > Cichlidae > Heterochromis > Heterochromis multidens. The sequence goes on along the minus strand of VUQS01001066.1, from coordinate 21,308 downwards.
TGGAATTATGGTGACAACGTGATTTGTCATAATTATTTAATATAAATGTTTGCTGAAAACTTTGTCAGTGTACCACTGTAGGTTGCCGTAGAAACTAGTAGGAACTTTACCCTTTGAGGAATTCAAAAGTTAAGGAGTTAAGGTGAGGAGTTTGATTTTTATTTAGAATGAACACGGTTAGAAAAAAACCTTTATTCTTTCTCATCCTTTAACAGTTTTTTATCAGCCAGTTATTCAGACATTTTCAACTAGTCTATGCACAAACATCTAACACACACACACATGTATATCTTTCACTGACGTATGGCAAGTCCTGATCTGTATCTCCCACACAAGCTTCCCCAGAGAATTGATTAAAATCACAGAGAGACAGACAGGCCTTGAACATAGCTGCTTTTGTATGAACAAACAAAAGCTGCCAGTAATTGGATTCACATTGAGAGAGGTATTTAAAACAGTCTGATAACTAATGCAAGCTGCCAGCTATTGCACGGCATTTTATGACCCAGTCGCCTTTACTGGTCTAGTTGTGCTCCAGCAGAACGCAGTTATGTCAAGCAGCTCCTTTTCCACCTTGGAGAATACAAAATACAGGAAACCTGTCAGTCTGAAAAAAAAAGATGTTTTACCTCCATTTCCTCAACGTTTCCTCCTTTTGGCACACTTAAATGTGCCGTTAATTCACTCCGTTTAGGGTCTGTGTCCAAAGACAGTATTATAGTGCTGAAAGCACCCATGACCTCATTTTCAGAGTACTTTTCTCAAGTGCTTATTGTTGCTAGGTTACAAAAACTATCATCTTCAAATTTTTCTCCATTACTTATAGTGATGATATCATAAGTCCCACCTCTTATTGGTTTTTGATTTGTCATTAAGAGACAAGTGACATTGACAAGCGCAACAATCTTCCAAAAGTTGAGCTGTTTTCAACTGAGAGGGCTGGGAGTGCAGCAGAAAAAAAAAAAAAAAAAGCCGTGGGCATTTTTGCTCCAAGGACTTTGAGGACTGTCAATGCTGAGATTCATAGGATTTATATGAAAAATAGCTGCTGGGAGCACCAAAAGCACTGCCTGTGAACACAGCCTCCTAGAAAGCTACAATAAGTTTTTTTCTTTTTGTTTTGTTTTTTTTGCAGTACATTCAGGATAAAAGGGTACTTCCTCTGTTTGATGTTTGACATGTTTAAATTCAACTTAAAGAAAAATAGACCCTGCAGGAAGCTGACGTATGGGAGTGTAATCCAAGCAGGCCAAATACCACAAGTTACAGATAATTAAATCGGTGAAGGGCTGATTAGAGGCAATAAGACAAGAAATTATAGAAACATGGCCAGACAGAGCATGTCTGATTGTTTACATACCTTGAACTAAGAGAGAGAGAAAGAAGAAGTTAGGGAGAAAAATGAGTGCCATTTTATGTCTAGGTTTGAGGTGAGCAAGATAGAGATCAACTCCAGATGGCTGCAGTCAGAGGGCTCGGGGGCTCCAGGGACACCACTGCCTCACAATCCATCACTCACCCAGACACAGACACTCCATTACGCTGGTTCTGAACCTGGATTAAATCCCATCCCAACCCTGATTGTCTTTCCACCTTTGCTCCATCGTGTTGACATTAGCCCCTGCAGGCTGAGGAGGCAGATAACTGAAAACTTGAAGGCTGAATCATGGCTCAGCCTGCATGGTCATGGAGGAACCCAAGTTAGCCAAAAGTGAGCTAAGAGATAGATGACTGTACAAACCCTGGAAGATCCCTGGCTGTTTTGAGTGCATTTGCACAATAGCTGCAGCATAGTGAACACTCACAATCAGCCCTGATATGTTGAGTAACGTTCTGTTTATATCTTGGCTACACATTATACCACTGTGTGTTTAAATTTGAATGTGGATGTGTGAGTTCTAGCAATACTTGCACTTTGTGTTGGTTGATCAAAGGAAAAGAGAGTTCAGCCTGGTATCAGTTGAGTGATGGTCGATGTTTGATAGCTAGCATGTTTAACTGTGACTGGTTTTGGTTGCGGGACAGCAATGAAGACATCCATTAATCAGTCTAATTAAAAAACATCTCTGATATTAATTATTGCTTTTTTGTAGAAGACCTGTCTCAGTGAAGATACAACTTCATTAAGCAGCTCTGCTCTTTAGCATGGCACTGAGAAGTAATACTTGTTATATTTTATCCTAGTTTCATTGAGATTTTTAAGATATTCCCAGTTTATGATAGAATTTGTGCACATTTACTGTGTTGGTTACAGTTGTTGACTAACACTGGTAAAAACATGTCCCAAATGGTTATCTGGAGGAAAATAAACATTTCAGTCACTACCATGTTTAAACCTGTAGATCAGAGTGAATCTTTCTGGTGACTTGTAGCAGATTATTTCTTTGAATATAAAGTGAAAAAAAAAAGTATATATATTAGAATGATTTCGCAGTGGGAGAGCCCCTCAGCGCTCCCACTGGTGGATAAAATAAACTATAGTATTGCTACAATGTCACTTTTCTCACAAGCACACTGGTTTTGTACAGCCAGTTGAACTAGATCGTGTTTATCATTTTCAAAGTGAAGATGTTTTTATCAGGTAATTGCTTACAGTTTTCTGAGACTTTTCGAAAAGTCCAGATAACATGTGCCAAATAACTACACTCACACAACAGGAATGTAACATATCGAATGATTGCACATTGAATACACCATGGGCTAGATTTACTAACTCGTTGTGCCAACGCAAACCAGGTTTTGGCATAAAAAAAGTACCTTCAGTATTTACAAAGAGAGCGCAGTGACAAGATTGTGTGTAAGAGGTGGGAACTCAGAGGTTTTTGCAACTGACCCTCTTACATATGCATTGGAGAATATTTAAATCAAGCATGCAAACTGTTTTACTAACGTTTGCGACACGCAGTTCACTGCAAATTGCGCTGATATTTGACACCAAAAAGAAGCATTTCTTGATATTGAAATGAACTGACTGCACCTGTGTTTAGAAAACAGCGCAACTTTTGTAAATCACCCGTAAAACTAACCACACCTATGCGCGCTAAGTTGCCCCATTTAGTAAATCTGGCCCGATGTATATTGCTCCTAGAATAGTGAACTAATATTTGACATGAAAACCATTACTTTAAATTCGATTATTTGATTTGACTTCCAGAATGAGAGAAAAAAAAAAATCATCAGATAAATCCAGATGTGCACCTGATTTTGATAATGCATGGATTACAGTGTAATGATAATAATCCTGTACCACAGTGCTTCTACAGAGTCAATATGTTTGCCTGAACTCACCACACCCTATACTAGACAGACACACAGAATGATAAATATTTATGCTTCTGATTATTCTGTGTGCATTATTAATTGTACGAAAATATCCCTCCAAGAGGATCTCATTAGGGTAGGAAATAAGTCAAAGCTAATAAAGCTCATAGTTGAAAAAGCACTTTTGAACATCATTCCATATTTCCTCTCTTTATTTCACCAGTGCTGAAGTTCATAAAATGCACTGTAAACGCATTCATTAGAATTAGTATTTCCTCAAACTGAGTTGACTGGAGAAATTGTGTGTGATTAAATATTAGCTTGAATATAATTAGCATTTATTAGCAAACTCTGCTATGGCAGATAATGAAAATCTTAATGAAATGCTTTGTTGAATTATGTGTCGGGGTGGGGGTGTCGGAGGTTGATTTTTTTTTTTTTTTTTTTTTTCCCTCCCCCATTTA
>VUQS01001066.1:0-17563 GCA_015108495.1 Heterochromis multidens | reverse complement strand
AATTTTTTTTTTTTTAAAAAACACCTTTTTTTTTTTTTGTTTTAGTAATTTTTTTTTTTTTTTTTTTTTTTTTTTCCCTCTCACATTTAGAGTCAGCATGCCTGAGCTCATAGTACAACATACATTTTTTATATTAAGTGATAATGTAGACAGCTGCTGTAATTGTAACATCCGACTAGTGGGCCCCTTCGCTGAGACAGTGTTTTGAATCTGTCTGCTCTGTACAGCAGCCTACAGTTAGTTTAATAGGCTCCTCAGTCTGGTAGAGCTATTACCAAATCCAACACAGACCATTAGGCTGCATGGGCTTAATTGCACATTAATTGGATAATTAGTCCTGCACTTTGTTTTTCTCCCATTTTCTCAAATCTTCACCCTCATTTTGGCAAGCACTCGGTCATTTTGTAAATTTCCCTTTTGTCATTATGTTTTTCAGCACAATGAGAAAATGCAGTTGCTGATGCCGTCGTCACGTGACTGAAAACTTGCCGTGGGGAGCACTTGCTCCACGGGGGATGGGAAGCCGAGATTTAGAGGGTTGAGGGAGCGCTAGATTGTCTTCCTCCTGTGCATTCATGTTGACCCACAATACACGCTGTGTTTGTATCTCCGCCTGCACAGAAACCAGGAAGAGGCATGCATTGTTAAATAGGCAACAACTCTCTAGGTCCACAAGGTGCATTATTTATGAACGTTTAAAAGAGATTTTATTCATCCCTTCCTCACAATTTCTATTCCATTATTATTGTTTGTGCTCTAGGCATGTGTCTCAGCACTCTCAGATTGCTGCCATTAAATCCAGGGATCCATCGGATGGAGTTATCAAAGTAAATGTTTGGCACATTTGATAGCGTTTGAAATATCCTCCTGTTATAAAGCTCTCCGGGGAGAAAGAGGGACAGGTCTTTCATGCAAATAGCCGGTTTTCTGATATCACACGCTGTCTAAATATCCACACTTATCTCAGTGCTGTCAACAAATACACAGAGCATTTGCTTGATGTTTGGCTGGATGGGAGACGAAGAAAAGGCGTTCATCAGGCCAGACAGCACGTAATGAAATCATTATCTTAAATTTGCAAGCAATCAATCTACCAAGCCGCAGTTTGAGTTCAAGGTGATTTTATTGACCAAATGGTAAACATATGGATGCCAGAGATTTAGAAAGGCCAAAAATGTGGATGACGACATGTAAATTGATCTATTAATTTTGTAATTCAAAGCATATGAATGCAATTTTGTATTAGATTAGATGGCTGGTATGGTTCGCTGTAAAATGACTTTGGGGAACAGGGAGGAAATGAGTAAGAAAAACAAAGGTAGTGATGAACTGTGAGCTGCTCTGCCTTAATGAGCACAGCACTGGCGTCCTCTGCCAGACCCTGATAGGTCTCCTGATTAGACAAGTTAAAGCTCTGTCCTTTATTATTCCCAGAAGAAGCAGCACTTGCTTTTGTCTCTGCGCTAATAATAGCCATAAAGTGTGATCATTCCAAAGTGTTAAAATGCTCCCTATAAACATTGGTCTGTTTTCGTTTTGTTTATTATTCATCTCGTCCAATTACCATTCTAAAGGGGGAGTGTTTCTTGCCAGGCGCTGAGGGAATAGCAGATTAAAAGGCAATGAGGAAACATCTGTGTCTTTGCTTTGCCACAAATCTGCATCTCATTCCTACCGCTGGCATTCAGATAGACAGCGCCTACAATGCAGGGAAAAAAGTGAAACGCCAAGGTGCATAGGGCTAGCGAATAGAGAGAAGGGTTACCATAGAAACACATACCTCACATGGGTTTATGGGCTGCATCCTATCACATGCTATCAGGAATTACCATAAATCTTCTGGCAGCGAGGGCGGTGGTTAAGGTGCATCTCAGCAGTGAATGACAATGTGTTGATCCCCACATATCTGGAGAGATGCATTCAGCCTCTTTAAATCAAGAGGAAAATGGCATCAGATTTAGCTTGTGACAATAGAAAGATGGAGAGTGCCACTAATGCATTTCCTTTCATGAGCCTGTGTGCAAACAGATATTGAAAATCAGAAATAAGATGCTGGCTGCTTTTCCTGTATATTCATGCCATAGTGGAGATGAATGATTGCAAAATCAAAACTTATTGGAAAGCATAATACGCCACAGAGCCATGTATTTATCCCTGATAATCTTTGACTGGGTGTCATCATGCTTATTCCGTTCAGTCATGGTACAGCTGCATGCACAGAGCCAAAGCTAGCACTGAGAATTGTGTCAGAGCACAGTGGTACATCAGTGCAATTTCCACAAATGGCACCTTTCCCCAAGCTCCCATGCTCTCGACCTCTGGCACTGAGTGACGACGCTGAGAGCATTATCAGATGTGTTTGAGCAGCTCCCGTCAGCACGACCCCGGTGGGCGGTACAGATATCGAGTGACCTTTTCTGCATGGCTCCCTGATATTAACGCAAGCTCCCCGCCTTATTACCATGGGAACATTTCACAGAGTATTAGACTTAATAAATGACTTTTTTCCTTGGCTTCCATCTCTCTTCCTCCTTCACCATTTTTCTCTCCGTTCTCTGCTCCTGCTCCCCTCATCCTTCCTGCTCCTGAGCCGATAACCCGACCTCCCCAGGGGCCCGGCCTCCATAATCACGTCAGTTCATGGCCCTCTTATTCCGCAGAATTGCTTAATTGGTATGTGTTCTACATAACTGTTGGAGTATTAGACTCACAAATGAAGGTTAGAACCTCAGTGCTTGTAATCGACTGAAAGAAATTGATTTGTGCTCAGCTGCCCTTCTGGGACGAGACTTTATGGTTCTCTGAAGAAATGAAGCTTTTATAATTGTGTGTTCTTTCCCCCCTCTTCTCTCCTCTGGTCTCTCTCTTTTTCTCATTTCCTCCCTGCTAACTGCTTTGTTGACATTCATCAAAAGGCAGGACGCCAGCAGCTTAAAGGTGATATATCTGTCTTCCGTGTTACTGTGCATTGTGCATACGCAACATAAAAGTGCTGAACGGTGAATATCTATGTGTCTTGTTTCTAATCACAGTTTAAGTACTTTGTCAATGAATATGTGATCATGCAGAAGGCATGAAGGATCATCATATTAACCAAACCTGAACTACAGCATAAAGTCTTGATCATTGATCTTGCTGGGTTGTGTGATACTCTAAGATTTCAGATAAATTACTCAGTTTGAGTGATTATGACTTATCATGACTTTGTGGTAGAGTAACCAGAGTGGTCAGCAGGATGGTGTTCATGAAATACAATATAATGGCTATGGAATAATGACACCATTTAGATTCTGTCCAAGAGTGCAAAACCACACAGTAAAAATGAAGGCTTGATTCTGCATTAAAAAAGGGGACAGTAACACTTTGGTGTAGCCATCAGTGGCTTTCCTCAGGTAGCTGAAATGGCAGATAATGAAACAGCAAAGTAATTGTGAAAACTCTATGTGGCAGAAGAAAAAGAGCCAAATTGTCAGAGGGGGCAAAGAAGGCAAGGAGGGAAAGTGTTAGAAATCTAAAGTAATGTCAGATTGATCTTCACTCAGTGGAACTCCAGGACTCGAGAAGGTTCAAAAGCAACATTTAGTTGGCATTATTTCTGCTAGATCAGATATTAGTTATTTTATGTTTTTGTTATAATTAATGTCTATATTTATATATTTTTACTGGCTTGTGTTACTGTTCTGTAGCTGTATGTAATATGAAAAATAGCACAGACGTCATCCATCCCAAGTTACTCTGAACTGGACCTCAGCTTATTATTAGTTGCCAGTGTCTGGGTTCTGTGTAATGCATGACAGCTCCCTCTGACTTAGGTGACCGTAGATTATTTCTGCCTGTTTTCCAGGTCGGCAGACTCAGATGTGCTCGGTGTAGAGGTTTGCTCAATGCAAAATCACATTTCACGCTTGTGCTAATGTCACCCAGCAAGTGAAGAGGAGTGAGAACTGGCAGGTGGTGTTTACAAATGAGAACAGCCCGAACCACAAGCCACCCTGACACCAAATGCTGATTTGATTATGGAGTGGCATGTAAGAGTATATGAATGTATGTAGCAGACCAGGTGGTACATTAAAAGTAGATTAAGTGAAACAGATGAGTGTCGCATGTTTTTTTTTAACTGTTTTGTCCAAATGGATGTCTCATCCTGGAGCTTGATGAAGGATTTTAAAAACAAGGTAGTGGTTTGAGGGAAAGATGGAGTGTGTTTACTCGCTTTGGAATTATATTTAAAAGAGGAGACCATGTTTGTTGCTTATTCTTCTTTGGGCTCATTCTTCCTTGTGAAGATGTTCTCTTTGGTGTTTTAGGTGATTCCTTTCCTTTAGGTGCTATCTGTTTGTGTTGAGATAAGTTTAGCTGAAAATTAGCACATTCACCAGTTCAGTACTTTGATGTATCTGCCCCTCAGTGACGTAAATTGTAACAAATAAACTTTCTTGAGTGCTTAAAGCATTTCATAATTACAGTAGGTTGATGTTAAGAACTGCAGTTCTTTGAAATTGTAATTTTTGGAGAACGTTCAGGGAACATGATTTGCTTTAAAAACACAGATTGTTTATATATTAACTACCTCAAGGAAGTCACTTTAGCATTTAACAAACTTACAAGCAGAAGTTGTCACATTGTCAAATTGTCAGACCATTTGTACAGTTACTAATCTGCACACAAAATTTCCCCCACATCAGGGATAAATTGAGTCCCTGGATCCAGCAGGACAGCTGGATCTGGACTGATTTGGGATATTTTTCAAATTATTCATCAAAACGATGTTTCTCTGTTTTTTTTTCTTATTTCCATTTGTATTGGTGAAGATATGAAACAAAGTTTAGCCTGGTCTCACAATGGTAAAGAGTCCTTACAAAGATTTCCTGGATCAAAATCTGAATTAATTCTGAAAATTAAACAAGCCCCACCTCTGATGAAAGATTTAATGTACATCCATCCATAACTCTTTAAGTAATCATGCTGCTTACACACACACACAAACTGACAAACCAAAACAATCACATAACCTCGACAAAACGCAGATATTTTACTGGTTTCGCCATCTTAAAGCTCATTAGAATAAACCATGAGGCTGCCAAACAGGAAGGAAGATCTGTCTCATGTATTGGCACCAAAGAAGGTTTATGGGCTTGAAACCATTTCCACAGGATGTAACCCAACAAGCACATCATTTTAACACTAGAAAGCACTGCGATAAAGAAAATAATATTTTTCCTACTAACACCACAGTTTTCATATAGTCAGATCTAACCGACACAGTGAGTCTTAACAGCTCCCCCACACACCCCCACCCCCCTAAGTTTGCTTGCCTGAGGGTGGTGCCCACAGGCATGCTGTTACTTTTCTGGCCTATGGGTAGCTTTGATTGGACTGGAGCTGCAGTTTTGTAGCTGTTGGCATGACAGCTCTGCAGTTGGATCATATTGGCTGAGCCTGTTAGCTATTTATTTATTTATTTATTTATCAGAGGCTTAAACCTGTAGAAACGCCATGTGAACTAATATTCCTTTTTATTTGAGATCTCAAAAGCACAGAGGATGAGTTGAGTCAGATCAAAAAAGAAAAGTCGTTTTTTGTGGTTCATGTCATAGATTTTCATTCTGAATTTCCTAGGCAAATTTTGATGTGTACCGTATACATAACATAATGTGTCTTTGCTCTAGTAAGTATAATCTCTTGACAGTTTTCTTGAAGTACAGTACAATAGCTGATTGTGAACCTGGATGACCCATAATACTAATTAGGTAGTCTTTATATGTGTACATTTCTTATTCTTCAATCCTTGGTAATTATTAGCAAATGCAAATTGAGCTTTGATGTCCTGTAGCAGCAGGACCAATCCAATCCCCTAATCAACTGTGTGTGATTTAACAGTGCATCCTAAGCATTAGTATTCCAGAGCCGGATCCCTCTTGGATCCAGGCTAGGATTATCCAAGCTCTTAACATCTCAGCTAAGCTGGTTAACACCTGTTTATATTGACATCTGAACACCATCCTAGGCACCTTGTCTTCTGTGGTTTTAAAAGATCTTCCCTTGCTCTCACCAGTAGGTTAGTCACTCTTCTTTTTCTAGGCTACAGCCCACGTAAATGACCGTTTTTCCCACCACAAGTATTGGTAGCAGGCCAGCAGCAGCACTTAAGACATTTGAAGTTAAATCAGGAAATTTACATTCTCACAAGCATCCTTATTGCATTCCTTATTTGAAATTCAGCTGCATTAAAGTGGGGTCACTTTGGTATAGCTATCAATCTCTTGACCACAGCTGGGTCTTGTGAAGTCACAGGGATGTATTTTTGTTTTTTTCCAAGTCTAGACATGAACTACAATTTCAAGAATTCCCCACTTTACTGTACATTCTTGTTCAAATTCTTTAGAGTAATTTGCCAGGGAAGAGGGAAAACAGGCTCTCTTTACGTGTTTATTACCCTTAATATTTCCACTGGGGCCCATGTTTGCCCCAGTGTAACTGATGTAATATTCCATTCAGGCGTTGATAAAGCCTGAGGGATTCTAGTTAGCAGCGGCTGTATAGTCCCAGAGAAATCCTCAGACTCCTGTGTGTGTCTCTGTCTGTTTTGCCAAGGTCAGTAGGGGAAACTTTGAAGAATGTCCCAGGATTTGTCTAAATCATAAAGTATGGATCCTCTTAAGCATTGCAGGCATTAGAGCTGAGCCCTATCAATGATTCCATTAACCTAAATTCCAAACCAGGCTTCACAACATGACCATATTAACCTCACGGATTTTACCAAGCTCTTGATCCCTCACTGTTTAAAAAGACAGGAGTGAATGGTCACTCACAATTGTCTGCCTACCGGCTATGTTTCCTGCGCCAGACAAGGAATTATCTCTAATATGACCCCATGTTTATCTTTGGCCATGTGTCCACATGTTTTGTGGTTATTTTTCTCCAACCTTACAACCGTAACAGAAGCTGATTAGACAATGGCAGTGGTGCTGTGCAAGGATAAGGTATTTAGAGTTGACAAGGACAGAATCCCAAGCAGCTGATTTTTACCTTTCCTAGATGAACAATAATCATTTCAGGCTAACGGTGCTGGGGCCAGCAGAGAAGAGAAAGAAACGAATGTCTGCCTTCATTAGGACAAAGGGAGGGTGAGCAGAAGAGCGCCTGACAAGCCAGTAACGCCTCATTGTCCCTGATCTCAAGTTTCATAAATTTCCACGGCTCTCGTTAAAGGACATGTCGCTGCTGTCACCAGGCGCTAACTCGTTATCTCCTCAATGCCGTAAAACGCTGTAATTAACATTCAACAACTGTAACCGATCCAGCATTTCTCCTCTCTAGCTGCTAATTGCCACACTATTGTGCTTGCACATAAGTGCCCCTTTTGTATGTGTGCTTGTGGGTACACATTACTGCGGTTCATTTTTGATTGTAAATAGAGGTGAGAAAGCAGTTCATCTGAGCTTGAAGTTGAACCGTGTTCTGTTTTTGCTTTCCTTGCAAGAGTTTTATTCATTAAGTTTATGCTTCAGTCAAAATTTTTCTCGATAGTGTTTACCAGAAAATTTTTGTAGACATCTGGACATTTTAAATGCCTTCTGTGCAAGAGTGAAATTAAAGCTTTGTCAACAGATGCTTTTAGTAGACTCGTCATGGGCAACACAGCCTGTATTTATAACTGTATTGGAGGCCTATTTGTTGAAATCACAATTAGTGTTATTACAAATTTCAAGGCAGTGCTTGCTTTTGGTTGTGAGGATATGGAGTGTGCTATTATTTAAGGGCATTCATCATTCTCCTATTAGCCATGCCTGAGCATCCGTGTTAAGTCATATTCTTCACTCCATCATATACAATCTTGTATGGCTGCCACACAATATCACTCAGAGAGAGCTAACTATTCTTAGTGATAATCTTTACCTTTTCAGGTTTCAGATTTTCATTCATAGTTTCTTGTAGATCTCCAACTGTTTGAGCTCTGTCTTAGAAGGAATTGTGTATGCTTTCCTTTCAGCTGCTCCTGCCTGAACTTACTGCAGCAGCAGCAGCCATCACAACAAGGCCTTATGAATAATTAGTCTAGGTCAACTGATACTCTCCAGCTCCAGACACCGCTGTCATCTACTCTGCCAGCACCAGCCAAAAGCCAGATTAACTGTGTGCAGTTCTTCTCAATTGAGTCAGTTAAAGTTGATGCAGCTCTTGTTATTCAGAGGTAGCTGGCTAGATGTAAGTTGATACGGGGCAACCCTTGAGGCCAAGTGCGGAACAGGAGAAGGGACGTCAAATTATTGGTGTCACGGGGGCCACTTTAGGAGGCTACTACGGTGGTCTGTCACAGATATACAATCACCTGGTGCTTTGTCTGTGCTGTTGATCCTTCGTTTCATTCTCTGGGGATTAGGGCCAGGGTAAGATTTCCGAGAGCCAAGAAGGCCCCAGGAGGACAAACAAAACCAAATTGTTGCATAGTGTTTCTTGTCCAGGTTTCATGTTCAGGTCAGAGGAGAATTAGTGCATGTGTCTGGGGACTGAGGTGTGCATTCACAGAATAGGGCTAAAAGCTTTATTGTCAGGCACATGGCATGCTCGTCTGTTGTGCCTCATTGTTTCATTTTTTAAGAGGAAATATATCGTCAAGTTGTTATGACATCACATTGCAACAGAATAGTATTAGTGTTTCTTGAGAAAGTCTCTGTGACCCTTATTGAGGGTTAAGCAACTTTATTCCAAACGATACCTTTCAGTCTGATGTTTTGGAAATACTTTTAACTTATCAAATCATTCAGTAACCTGTCATGTTCTCGTGTGTGGTTAACAGTCTGCATTTTTTGTATTTTTTCTCACATATCAAGTTTTTTCCGCTGTCAGAAGGTTAAAAACTAAACATGTATTTCACAGAACTAACTTTCAGTTTGTGTGGAGCTGTGGCTTAACCCCATGTGTAGATAACCTGTTCTTTTAGAAACTCATGGCACCCTTGTGGTTTCACATGTTTGCACAATAGGCACATAGGTTGTGGTTTTTCTCACATTTTCACAACGGCTCACCACCAACGAAACTGCTGTTGCTGCAGAGCTTAAACTCTCACTCTCTGCTCACCCTCCTTCCTGTTACATTTCTGTGGAAATTAACACAGTCATAAATTAAAAATTAATTAGTCAACAAACAGATGACATTTTAAGATAACATTTTAAAATACATCTTAAACATGTTAGTTTTGCTGCAAGAGCTTGGGAAGAGGCAAGATATATTTTTGGCCAAATAATAAACATGTTGAGTTGTTTGCCTAGTGGTAAAATCCTCCATACTTCTCTTCATTAGAAACAGGCTTTAAACTCAGGCCATGGAAGAACCTGACCTTCTTTTTTATATTAGAGCAGCTATTAGTGTAATAACCTTAGGCTCAATAAAGTATCAATGTCAGCTGATGTTGGTGAAGACACAAACACATGCCTTCAGCTAAAGTGCTAAATTGTGTACTTAATGCTCCTATTGGCTCTAATTTGGCCCACAATATCAACAAGACCAGCTGAAGTCTCCAAATGTTCTTGATTGGACATAGATCTGGAAAAAAATTATCTCTGACTGTGATTAATTTTTCAGACAGCAACAATGCTGACATGCTACTTGAGCAACAAAAAAAAGCTCCCTTCACAATCACCATGAACAAAGGAGAATGTATTCTCCCTCTGGGGCTTGCGGAGAAGAAGATGGAAAGCATAAATGAGGCAAAGTGTCATCATATGGCATTTTTTTATTAGATTGTTAAAGATAGATCTAATTTTAATTTGGGCTAATGCGAGGAACACTATCAGCCATTGACCAAGGGTGTCTTATGACTTACTTGACGTACTTTGCTCAGCAGTCTTGTGCTTTTACTCTGAACTTAAATTCAAACAGTGGTCCAAACGCAGGGACATGGTAATTTTAAGAGCTCTTGCACTCCCTGTTCAGTTCATGAACTTCAAAACCCCTCCTCTATCCTTCAGTTCGGCTCCTGGAAGTACAACTATATTAGTATCTCCCAGAAAGCGTTAAGCAAGTCTGCTGCTTCTGTTTACAGCCTGTTCAATCACTCTAAGTACTAGTGGCATACTGATTTTCTTGGAAACACCAAATGCCACAGCCCCTCCTGGCTTCTTGCTAGCAAGGTATTTATCATATGAAAATTTGGAACTGTCTGACTTGCCTGTTTTAATAGCCTTGTCCTAGAGCTGGGACTGATAAAATGTTGTAATATATGTACTGCAGTCAAAGTGGAACATAAAAGTATCCCAGAATACTGTGAGATTTACACTCTGTCACAGGGAAGTGGTTACTTTTATAACACTGTTGCACTGAAGATAACTTTGGTAAAAATGGGTCATTTGTTTTTATTTGGGGTTTTTTTGTTTGTTTGTTTTTAGTAGTCACTGACACACGTAAAGCAGTTGTGTACTTCAAGTAAGAGTCTCGATGAACAAAGCAGCTCAAGTGTTAGTTTATTTTTTCAGCATATGTTGCATAAAGCATTGTGTCACCTCATATTGTGTATTTTATAACTGCATAGAGTTCCAGTGAGTGTGTATGTGCTTGTGTGTATGCACTGGTGACCTCAAACCTGGCTGTAGCCCCTGCTTACAGCTGGTTTTCTGCCAGTTTTTCTGCAAGGCTATGAGAAAATTAGCTGAGGTATGTGGTTGCTTGTAGCACCCTAATATAACATTAAGCAGGTTGACCGAGCTCACACAAGATTGATGTCTTTGAGGCTGTGCTTTGCATCTTTGACATTAGGTCTTTGTTCCCAAGGTCATAGGTCACATGTCATCTTCATTACGTGACATATAGATGCAGCCCTAACCTTGCAAGTTGTAAAGAGATCTAGCGCAGCTATTTAGACCTGCGCATTTACAGTGTTTGTCACCAATGTGTTATTAAAGCTAACATGTCAGTTTAAGTCATCGCAGAATTTGTGAGACCCTTCTTGCATCCATGTAATAGATGGGGATTGAGTGTCAGCAAGTTTTTAATGATGTCTGCTCTGTCCTCAGCTCTTTCAGGCTGTGCTTTTTTCCCTGTCTCTGGCTTCCTCTGACCTGTCTATTTACCCAACATCTCCCCATCTAATGAGGAGCGTTCGTTCATCAGCCATATTTAAACTGCACACAGGATTAACTTAGTACATGCACAGTCACCCCATGCTCAGTTTGCTGTTTCCAGGCCGCAGATCAGCAAGCAGCTCTGTTAGGCTTTCCTCTCTCATTCGGTGTCGCTCTGGGCTCCCTATGCCTCTACCTCCTCCTCCTCCCTCGTCCTCATTTCGCCTGAATTAATTGAGTTCTCATTTTTGTGAGAAAGCTCACTGGAGAGCTGTGTGAGAAAAGAGAGAAGAGTGATAGAAAGAATAAGATAGACAGAGGAAGATCAGTGGTAGAAGCCTAGAGGGCATAACTCTCCCAGAGGTAAGCAGTCACCAGTTTCCTGGGGGATGAAGGGGCCCCTCCACAGTGACTTATATCTTTATCCTCTCAGCAGTCATCGCTCAGCGCTTTAGGGAAACGACCCGTAGGCTAGTGGTAAGGGTCAGGCAGATGGGCCACTTCAACCCTCCTGACTCAAGGGAGATTTCCACCTAATTTAAGATCTTTGTGTCTGTCACGCTAACAGTGTAATGGTTTCTGATGAAATGATAAAAATACGGGTGCGATATATATATAGCAAGTTCACGAAGAACCACACTGATTGAAACAAAAGCCAAACAAGAAAAATTTACTGCAGCTTAAGTGAAAGTAAATTTCAAAAGACACCATCCTAAACCAGCACTGCAAATTCTGCAGGGTTTAGCATGATATGCAATGTTTTCACAAAATAAAAACCAGCTAAAGCACCAAATATGTGACCCAACATGTTACTAGTGTGGAAGTGACCCACAGGCATGACTTTATGTTGTATTGTGTCTTTTGTTGTACTCATTACAAATATTCAGAATAGAAATAGCAGACATGATATGCTCTCATCTAGCCCACTGTGGCCTGAAATCTTTTGCAACTTCTTCCTTTGCAATATTCTTACACAGACTGACAACTTCTTCAAATGTCTTAGGTTGCTGTAAGTTGAGATAAACACTTGTCGAGTTGTTACAGCCAATCACCCGCCTCTATTCCTCAATGTCACTGCCTTAGCACTCAATAATTCAAAGCTTGGTGGTAATGAGCTCCCCGTAGGCCCTATCCCCAAGGAGCCTCCCCACTGTGCCTCCACTGTAATGTAGTTATATCTCATGTCAGCCTTCAAATCAATTACATTTCTATCTGATGGCTATGTAATTGCACCTGATTGAGTTTTTGGCACACCAGCCAAGTGTGTGGTTCCCAAACTCAAGCCAGTCAAAACAGGAAGCTTCATCAAATGAAACTGTATTTCATCCTGATTGAGGCTGCTTGCATGATAAGCACAACTGTAATTATGATAATAATAACAATAGCAATCTGTGTTTTCTCATCTTTGTTGTTTTTTTTTCCCTTGCTCTCCAGATGATTTTTTTTGCCCCAAGGACAACGAACAGTGTTTACTTTACTCAAGATGTAAAGCCTGATTTGATTGTTGGTAGCATGTGCAATTTAGTAGATTAAATGCAAAACATAATGCTTTTGTATAAATCTAAGTGTGTTTGAGTTTCACTTTGTTATAATGCAGCAGGAATTTTCTGCTGGACTACACACCCACACTATGCCTAGTGATTTTTGCATGTTGCTTAGATATTAATGCCAGATATACAGTGTGGAACTGCCAGCGGAGATCTGCTGGCTTAATGCTGCATAATGCCAAGAAATGAGAAGTCAACTTTTTCTCTGGAGCAACTAACTGACTGCTAAGCTCAGAATAATATTGTTGTATTTGTCTGATCTTGCAGCGCTACATTTTATTGATGCAGACTGGATGGAAATGACAGAGGATGAATGGGTGTGTGGATAGATAGACAAAAGTAAACATGGATGAATGGTAATGGGTGGAGGGATGAATGAATGAAAGAAAGGATGAATGGACATACAGATGGATGGCAGGTTGAATGACTAGACAAATGTACTCATGGATGGATGGACGACTGGACATACAGATGGATAGATGGATCAACACAATACATGCCTGGGTGGACAGAGGAATTCTCTAATGGAGTAGTATTGAGATAGATGAGAGGGAGGATGCTGTGGTTAGGTGCATCAGCAACTAAATAGTGATGAATTGTGGCCGCTGTCAGCAGCACTAAGTATAACAGACATAGTAAAGCAGCCTGGCTCATCCATAATCAGCAGACGCAGATGATTGTCTTCATGCCAGAAGAGAACTTCTCTGGAAAGAAAGCACATCGAGTATCTACCAATCTGTCTTTTTATCCTCACTTCATCATCCCTTTTCTTTATATATACCCGCTTACTCTTGGTGCTCTTGCCCTTTAAATGTCTTCATTTATATTATTCTCTTGTCATTTCTCTTTTTTAAGGCCTTGCAGCTCTCTTTCTTTCTCGCTGTCTGTCTGTCTCACTCTCTCCAGCACTGTCTTTTGTGTTAACAGCCTTCTATTTTTTTACAGTGGGGGAGCCACTGGGTGCACATCTACAATCTTGCCTTTCATTTCATGGCTTCTGGAAATGGATGTTTTACTGCCTTCATTAAGGCATGCAGCAGTCAGCGCTGTGTTTTCCCTCTGAAGTTTAGCTCCATGAACCTCACCATTAGAGGACATTATGGCCCCAGATTTCAGGGCACAGTGGAACACTGTATAATTTGATTAGTGTTATTAATCAAGTGGAATACCGCTCCTTTCGCCCTCATCTCACTACTCCCCCCACCCCACCCCACACCCAGCCCCCTCCTTTTTGCCATTTTACTTCTGCTTTCAAACCCTTCAGATGTACCCTTCCCTCTTCCTCCTCCCCTTATTCTTACACCTCTGTATTGCCTGCACAACAACACATATGCACTGAAATTGACAAAAGGCCCTACACCTTTCCTTTTAAAAACAGTGATTTACCACTTGCCCCCCCACCACCACCACAACCCTCATCCCCAACGCACTCCGAGTCATGCCCCCCCTCTCTTTACCCAGGACATAAATCAATTGAGATGAAAGTTCCATAATTGTGCTTGCTGGGAGGGATTTGAGCAAAATTGCACTATGAATTTTTTAAAGGGAATTTTTACTAGCTGTTCAGCAAGACTTGGGCGGCGAAGGAAGGTGAGGCCATGAGGATTTATGGGCCTGGATTCTTCATTACTGAAGTAATTTTCCTGCAAATGATAGTGCAGCACCCTGGAGGGGGGAGTGCTGCCCGCCAGGGAGAGTACAAACCTGCTTAATCTCTCGTGGAGAGAGCAGCTCGGAGCACTAATATCATCTGTAAGGGACTGGGGCTCCATTTGTTCACATCTAAGCCACAGCCAGTGAATTTGTGATTCATATTAATTGATTGCTCAGATTTGTTCCAAGAGTAGCTACAAGTTGATTTCATTACGAAGACGAGTTTTGTTAAAACTGCTGGGAAACACGCTTTTTAAGATGAACTGTTTTCATAAAATGTGTTCATGTGCTGTCTTCTTTTTTCTTTCTTTGGTTGACTCACTGTTGTCTTTTTGAGTGTATATCCATCCTCATGCCGATTAAGACCTGCTTTGCTAAGCTGTTATGTTGTTGCTTCAGCAAAGGTCCACCTTTCTTTCTACATTTGGCCTTTCCTCCCTCCTCATTTTAACCTTTCTCAGTCCAACATGGCTGACACTCTGTCTCCATCTCTTTAGGTGCAGCATGCAGCAGTGGCCCTCCTCAAGGTTAGTGCGTCCATGATGCCAGGTCTCATTCTGTATACTGCCTGCTGTCCAGTCAATTTTACAGCTCAGTAGCTTGAGAAGCAAGGGGGGCTAAATCTGCTGCAAGAAGGAGAAAGAGAGGGAGGGGAGGAGGAAGGGAGAAACCAAATTATTGTGCACCCTGTCACCGAGTGAAGTGGATCTCATTCCAGGCACACTAACAACTCAAGACAATTAGTCACTTCTCGCTAGGCCAGACCTGAGACTCACTTGATGGCCAAAAAGAGACAGGACATAGAGGACCCTCTAGCATGGCTAAGCACTGCAGCTGCATTCAGTAGAGAGGGCAGCAAGTTAGGGATAAAATGATTCTGCTGGAGCATTTGATGCAGCACTGAGATAGAATTACATTAAAGGAACATGGTTCTGGGATAACTACACTACTAAGATTATTAAGATCTTTACAAAGGAATTCACCTTAAATATGTCTGTGATCCACCGTGATCTATATCATTGGCATGCATATGGGCTTTTCATGCCATTCAGTAAGATAATCATAGACAGTAATGTCAGTTACATACCACCTTCTTTGCAGCCAAAGATGAGCCCTGCCACCACATGCTCCTGAACAAAAGTGAAGCATGACCAAGGTGGGTGGTGCGTGGAAGATCAGGGAGTGGAATGAGAGAAAAGTTTGTCCTGGGTCCTCTGCAGAGATGCAGCGTGACCAATTGAGGTGAAGGGGATGAATGAGGCCATTCACTGGGCCTAATGAAAGAGCTCCTGCTGGGTCTTGAATGTGGGTGGGCCCATCTGCACCACATAGGCGTGCACAAACCAGTGACCTCGAAAATTACCCAGGAAGCACTTTGGGACAGTCACCCGAGCAACAGGCAGAGGTCTGCATGGTAACCAGGCGCTTCAATCAGTGCCTGGCAGCTTCTTAAACAGGGCGAGTTTTCCCTCTGTTCTGAAAGAAGTCCGTGTGAAATCAACTCCGAGGGACATCCCCCATTTCTTTTTAAAGGGGGCGATGCCAATGATTGTCCCATGTGAAAACTTTTCTGAGAGGTGTGGAATGCAGCCCTCAGGACTTTTCCTCTTAAGACACAAAGGACTGTTTGTCTTAGCTACATATGTATATGTGCTACCTGAGTGTTTGTGCAGTTCTATACATGGTTTAATTAGGCTTCCTTAATATACAGTAACAGATTTTACGAGGCTTTGAAACAGTTCTGATTACAAAGATATAGATTAGGAGAGAGATTCCTTTAAGACTCCTGGGAGTGGACATTAAGTTTACAAAGCATCTTTAAGGATCTGGTTCATGGGGCTTTATCTGTCTTATTTGGTTTAATATATTCAGTCTTGATGAGCCAGAGGCATGCAGGTCATTGAAGTTCCATTCCTGTCTCCGTTTCCTCATGGAACTTTTGACAGCGTGAAATGACAATCCGCCCCTGCACGCATCTGCCACGTCAAAAAGTAATGAGATTGTGCTGCTGGAAATATCACTACAAAGCATCAGGCCTGCACTTGGGTCTGACTGCACCTTCAAACAGCGCTGCCTGCCAGCTTGCCTGCCTTGCCTGCCTGCTGCAAAAGAAACGAACAAAAACAATCAGAATCAGAGACAGAGAAACGGCAAGGGAAGCTCCCCATGCTGAGACAAACGAACACGCCAGGGCCTTTCATCCTGAGAGTGATTAGCCATCCGAACCGTTTTAAAATCCTGCTTTGAGTGTGTTCCTCAAACGAAAGAGCTCCATTGAGGAGTGGTAGTGAGATGTTTCTGGCTGGGAAGCGCCAGTGATCTAGCCTCTAATTGTGGCGTCGCTGACAAGGCTGGTGTGGCTGGGAGCTTTTTAAGCGGGGCTTTTTGCTACGCTCTTGTTCCCTTCCTGTCAGATCCACCACCAAAGGCACCAGGAAACAAAAGGGTCCCTCAGATTCTGTTCTTACATCCATCTGCCTATTGCTTTGTGCATAAATACAGACCTAATTTAACACATTAATAGTCCCTGATGCTAGCCTAATGTGACCAAAACTACAATAGTTCCTGTAAATGTGTTGTCTGGTTACAGACAAGCTTGTAATAAAATCTAACTTAGTTTTCAGTCTGTAATTCCTTTCTAATTCTTTTTTTTGTATCTTTCATGGTTTTCATATTATTACTGATCGAATTCTGAGCTTCAAAGAAGATACTGACACATTGGCAGTAGTTTTAGCCTACTATAGAAGGAACAAAGTCATGTTCAAGGTCTTTGAGCAGCATTCAGCAGAGCTGGTAGGAGCTTATTTAGCATGGAAAACTTTTCGTATCTTCAATAAAAAAGTCATATTGTCAAAGGTTTGAGGTATGGAAGAGAAGCAGTTTGACGAATGAAAGAAACAGTGACGGTAGGAAGAGAAAAAAGGAGCGTGGGTTAGAAAAAAAAATAGAAAAGGATTTAAACCCCAGCTCATAAAAATCAGTATTATAACAACATTAATTGATGCTGCTGAGTACCATATGTGACGCCATATGGAATAGCTGCCCCAGAGGCCTGCTATAATAGACAGCCTGCAGTGGTGCACACAACTTGGCACATTTACAAACAAGGGACGTCCCATTAATATCAACCACACAGACTGAGCAAGAGACAGTGAGAGAGGGAGTGAGAGGGCATAGGAGTGAGGGAGGGGCAGAGAAAATAAGCAGAGGGAACCGAGTTACTTCATGTTTTATTTGGTTGCCATCTTTAGAGCTTTTTTTTTTTATTATTCATTTCATGTTATTATTTTTTTTCAAATGAAG
>VUQS01001063.1:1756-18699 GCA_015108495.1 Heterochromis multidens | reverse complement strand
GGAAAGCAGGGGGGGGGGGGGGGGTGGGGAAGGGGGGGGGGGGGGGGGGGTCTCTAAAGACACATTAAGACATATTCCATGATTTAAAGGTCTGCCTTGCTCAGCAGCCCTATCCCACAGTTTTTATGAAACAGCAGTGATGTCACAGCTCTTCAGTGTGCCCTCAGACACCATGTTCCCAAATATCTACAAATGCGTTGGCATGGTATTAACAGCATGCTGCTGGGGAAAATTATAAAAAGGATGGTTAGTTAACCTGGTTTGCAATTGCTGTGGCAACCTACCCAAAACTTATGGGTCAAGGTGTCTGTGAATATCACTGGGAGACTAAGGCCACAGGTATATAGATATTACGTTTTTCTGTGTGTGTGTGTGTGTGTGTGTGTGTGTGTGTGTGTGTGTGTGTGTGTGTGTGCGCGCGTGCGTGCGTGCGTGCGTGCGTGCGTGCGTGCGCAGAGAAACGTGGGCTGGAGAGGGGAAACGGAAGCGAGAGATGAGGGTGGTGGGGGGAAGAGGTCAGCGGAGAAGGATAAGAGCTGAGGACAAAAGAACAGAGGGAACGGGAGCAGATTGATGCAGCGTTTCAGAGATGCTGCACACTCTCCCCTGCCCTCCCTCTCTCTAACCCTTGTGGCCTAGCTTCAAACGGTCCTCTTCGTGACCACCTGATTGGCTGGATGTCTCCATGGCCACAGATGCAGCTCCCTCAGTGACCATGCCATCTCTCCCCACCACCCCACTGCACTTCCTTTAACCCACTTTCATCTAATTCAATTACTCTGTCACATTATGTAAGGCAGTTATAGGGGGAATGGAGACACGCTCAGAGGTGTGACATTGACCCACTCGCCGTCTGTGACGAGAGAGAGGAATACAGAATAATTATTTTAACAACAGTTGTTACAACTGACAGAGGAGTCAGACGATGGAGCTTGTGGTTGATTCTCACTTTACATCCCTGTCACAGTTCAGTTCAATTCAATTCAGTTTTATTTATATAGCGCCAAATAACAAAAACAGACTCCTCAAGGCGCTTTATAATGTAAGGTAAAGACCCTACAATAATACAGAGAAAACCAGACACTCAGACAATCCCCTATGAGCAAGCACTTGGCAATAGTGGGAAGGAAAAACTCCCTTTTAACAGGAAGAAACCTCCAGCAGAACCAGACTCATGGAGGGGTAGCCATCTGTCACGAGCAGTTGGGGGTGAGGGGAAGGAGACAGGACAAAAAAGACACACTGTGGAAGAGAGCCAGAGATTAATATTAACTCAGTCTTTTGCATCTTTTAGTGTATTTATAACTTTACATATGAGCTATCGCTAACTGGTGTATAATCCAGTCTTTCTGAAGACGGGTTTGGTTAGAGATCTCATTTGTGTCACTGCTGGTGTGAAATCATAGCAAGATGGTCTCTGACTTATTTTTTGTTTTTTTTGTAATAAAGTTTTTAGTATATTAGCCGATATGGCCTTGTTAACTGATATCAGCCTACCAGCAAATAAGATCACATTTACCAGTGGGCAGCAGCAGCACTGGTTAAGTGTTCAGAGGTCTGTTTTTTTTCTGTAAATAAATAATAAAAATATATATACATATTTAAAACATAGGTACGGGTGTTGTAACGAGTCTTGGGCATGACTTCATAGTTTGACATATCTGCCTGGTCAAGCTTTACTAACTGAAGCATCCCCAGTCTTTGTTCTTCAAAAGTGAAAGGAGTAATCGCCTTAAAATGCAGTGCTGTCAGACTAACAGACATTGAAATCTGACATAAACATCAGGTACAAGGGGAAAAGTAAAAAAATATATCCAGTCTCTGGCCAGCACTGCAGGTTGGAGGGGTGTTAAGGAAGGCAGTTTGAACTTTTCTCTCAAGCTGTGTTCTTTCATCTTGACACAGCTACTTCCCTTTCTTTTCATTTGCAAAATCAAGTGCATGCATGTCTTTAAGGGGGCAGTGTTATTTCAGTTCAACAGTTTGTGACTCTAAAGACATTTAAAAAACAGAGTTCTTGGAGAGAGAGAGACATGGGTGGCAGGCAGGACAAAGCTTAGAACACAGATTTTTATATGTATTTAGTTGTGTCTATTCAGAAATTTAAACAAAAACTGACCCCTTCAGAGATTTGGCCGTTTTACATTGCACATGCAGGTTAAGAAATGAAATAAATTATTTAGATTTGCCATTCTGTGACACACAGGAGGGAAGTGAGAGATCTGGAAAAATGATGTAATGCGCTCCGCTTTCTTTGTGTCCGTCAGAATCCTGACAGCAGCAGCAGCAGTAGCAGCAGCATCATGAGTCAGTGATTTAAATCAGAAAGAAGCAGTGTTTGATCTACCTTTGTGTGGTGTTTGGAGTACAAACTGCTGCACAGTTACCACTGATGGAGATGGTGCAGAGTGGGTTGCCATGTGCTAGAAACCCCTCCCCCTCACACTACTCTCCTCATGGCCAGATATTTTTGATGGAAACTCCCACTCACCAGCACCCTCACTTTGCCTTCCGTCTTAACCCAAGGGAGACACCTACTGGACTCAGTGTTCGACTGCAGCCTATGCGTCCCTGCTGCCCTCACCCTGACCTGCACTTCTTTACACAGAGAATTATTTATGGTTTAATTTACAGCACACTGCCAGGCGCAGTCATTCTCCAGTGATTGTACAAGCTCTGTGGGACAGGAGACTGACTGAAGGGAGGAGAATCATGGTGTGGTGTTCCCAACATGGTGATAAATACAAGGACGATAGCAAACTGCAACAGAGCATAATCTCATCAGGCTCTATTAGCAAACCTATTCTAATCAGTTGTTTTGTTTTCTGCTATGTGCGTCTGTCTCCCGGCTGCCTTCACATTCTCCATTAGACCTCCGAGTTGAATTAATGACATGATTCCACGCTGGGTGTGCCTACGCACTCTCCAGCCTCCGTAATGCATTCTTAATGCAGTTTGTGGAGATCCTATACTGTACTGTCCTGTAGTCTGAAACTCATTTATCACCGCTGTGCAGACAGACAGACTGCTGCTTCCGCTGCTGTAGAGAAGACTGTTCTGTATTCAACAGCACATCTCTCCCTCTCTCCTCACCTGCTCTCTTTCTCTCACTCCCTCCACCCATCCCTTAGGTCCTCTCTATTTTTAATTACCTGTCAGAGACCCTGGGTCTTGATCCCCTGCTTTCCGGCTTTCTGCCACATCTCATTCACTTCAGCTGGGAATCTGGCCAATGAAAATACAGTATAAACACTTGGCAGAGATTTACAATGAGGCTACTTGTGGTATATTGTGGGAGGACGTCATGCTCACTGACCACAGATGTAAACATCTAATAATTGACTGAAGTTCTTCTTACTCGCTGCCTGTTTGAAAAGTGAAGCCAATGCAGAATAGCCTTAAACTTGCATTCTTTTTGTTGGCCAGCAGGGGAAGACTCCTGGTTAATATTAATCTCTGGCTCTCCTCCACAGTGTGTCTTTTGTCCTGTCTTCCTCCCCTGACCCCAACCGGTCCCGGCAGATGGCTGCCCCTCCATGAGCCTGGTTCTGCTGGATGTTTCTTCCTGTTAAAAGGGAGTTTTTCCTTCCCACTGTCGCCAAGTGCTTGCTCATAGGGGATCGTCTGATTGTTGGGGTTTTCTCTGTATTATTGTAGGGTCTTTACCTTATAATATAAAGCACCTTGAGGAGACCGTTATTGTGATTTGGCGCTATATAAATAAAATTGAATTGAATTGAACTGAATCCAACTGTTTGCAGAAAGGTGTGATTGTATAGAAGTCTATGAGAAAATTACCCCCTTCTCACTTGATTTATAACCTAAGTAAGCATTTTACTGATGACTTTTTGGTGTCCATCAATAGTTTCAAGTCGTATTTAATATACCATGATGTTCATTTTGTACACATTTGGATTAAAAACCCCCCCCAAAAAAACCAAAAGAAAACATGATACAACATGGTATGCTTTAGGACTAGGCTATCTTGGGATTTACAAGTTGCTCCCAGAGCAGGGTGCAGTGTATTATGTTCCTTCATCAGATCCACCCCTTATTTGGCATGTCTTCTGTCAACTCTCTTATTGTGATTTGGTCCCTCCAGCTCTCATAAGATATCACTGTGTACTGGAACAAAACCAAAAACAATGAGCTGAAAGACTTTAGGAGAAGTACTGGGAATAATTTTCTGCACATGTATCATGACAAGTAACCTCTTTTACATGATATACATATTTAATTGATGCCATGTTTGCGTGTTTGAAGCTTTAAATTTAGTCGGCTTCAGCTTTCCATAGATTAAAATTAACTATGGCTTTTCCTGCTGTAGTGTATAAATATATCCAACAAAACCTTTTCACAAATCACATTTGTGATTATACAAATGTATTGAAATATATTTCCAGGTAGCAGTCAACAAAAGTCATGAAAAGACAAAATTCTCACATATCATTATCAGAATTTTTAGCCTAATTTTTTTAGCCGTGTGCCACTCTTTAAAATGAACACCTCTTCTGAGCAAGTATCATCTAGACACAATACAAAGTGAAAGTGAGCCTGTCTCAAAGATGAAAACCAAGTGGTGTAATGTTGAAAGACTTTTGCCACACGTGCATTGCAGAAATCCTTAGGGGAAATTTTGCAATTGGTAATAAAACTTAAATAAGTGACACTTTGTGTATTCCTTTCGTATTTTCCTGTTCCTTCCTCGTCTCCTAATCACTTTTATTGCCTGTCAAACCTGCCACTGCCTTTGAATACACTGTTGCCCTATCTGTCATATGGCACTCATTTGTCCAGGTGAAAGAGGAGTCCACAGGAGTAGTGATCAGGGGTATTATCTTTCCTTAACACACTCTGTCTTTACACTTCGGTAAAAATAGAGTGTGGCCTCTGGTGAAACAATTCGTGCTGCCGGTCAACATGTCTGTCAGTGCCCAGTCTAAGTGAAACCTACAGAAACTAATTCTTTATAGGGGAAGCTCAGACGATTTCAGCAGTTTCCTGTTGTATCAGATGAATTTGTGTACATTGCGCGCTGTGTGTGTGTGTGAAGTAGAAAGATCCTGTTCCCCTTTGCACTTGTCATAGTGCAGTCTCAGATTTCCTCTTACCTTCAACTGGAACATTACAAGCCAGAAGGACTGAGAGAAAAGAGTTTGTGTGTGTTTGTGTGTTGGGGGAAACAGTGCTTTGAAGGAAGGTGAAACCACAGCGCGTGCCCTGTTGCACTTGATGGCCGCCGTGCATCACCATGCGACGTGCATTCAGTGTGTTCAGAGGCTACAGGAGAGCTGGGGAGGATGACGACGACGTCTTTGTGTGCAGCCCTGGACACAAGGTGACAGAAATGAGACTGCTAGTTTTACAAAAAATGGTATTTTCACCATGTCATGTTTCTTAGAACTGTGCCCTCTAGATTAATATAGCACAGTGTCTCTGCTTTGCCAGCACAGATGGATTTCAGGTCTCTGATGTCCCATAACAATTAGTTTCTCTGTGCCTTTCCTCAGACTGTCCATTTATAGTTTGAGAACTTTCCATCAGCACTGGCAGCAACCACCAGCTTTGTTCTCCTTAAACTGTTAAATTGGATTCCAGGTAGCATTAATAACACCCTAGCAAAGTTTTGCCAGTCTGAAATTAGCAGATACCCTGTGACTGCCAGTGAAATTTGCCTTCATGTTGAGTTCAGTTAAGTTTTGAAAAAGTTCCTCTGCTGTCTCCTGCAATTCCAGATATGTGTTTAACTTCTGTTTCAGCATATGGTGCACACTGCATGAAGCTTTTCTTTCTGATACAGAACACTCTGTCTCTGATGTTGCCATTTTCATTTCTGCTTGGTTTTGAGGGAGTTGTTAGTCACTTTTTTTTCCCTTTTGAGTCTAGATGACATACAGATTAGGGACAAACTAAAGGAAAAAAACTGAACTTTTGACCCCTGCAGTAAGGAGGGGATCTGGTGGTGAAAATACCAAATGGTTCTGAGTCATCACCTTTATCCTGTGATGAAACATGTCTATCTAAATGGGAGTGGTCTCTTCCAGGTTGGCAATTGATGAGGGCATCCATATGTGATGTGGGTTCATTGAATGGTTTGATGAGGATGAAAGAGCTTTGAATCATCTCAACCCAGCTGTGAACACCTATGAGAGAGCGTATGTCAGGCAGCACTCTCCATCACAGTCATCTAAACATCAAATAAGGGAATAAGGTGTTCCATCTCTAGTTTTCACTTTAAGAGTTAGTCTGTGTGTGTGTGTGTGTGTGTGTGTGTGTGTGTGCGTGTGCGTGTGCGTGTGCGTTGGGCGCACCATCATGGTAAAATGTGGTCCTAAAGACACCGTCTCTGGCAGCATCAACTATAAAGTTATAAGTGCTTGAAACCTTATAGGTGTGCACTTGATTTCAAAATGAAAGTGAGGGTTCATGTGACGAAACATCAACATGTCAGTGGGCAACACAACACAGAATTCATTGGTAAAGGTTGTGGTGAGTTTCAGTCTGGCTCTCTAGTTACGTTGTCATGCACAAGGTGAGTGTGCTAAAACTGTGATCGTCATTTGTTTACCACCTTAGGTTTGAGTGCACAGTAGTCATTAGTCAGGTGTTTAGTAATAAACTCTCTGTTGGTTGTGCTCTTCTTGGTACACATTATGTTACACATTAAAAGCACTTAATCCTGTTAAGGGAGAGCATTATTCAGCCTGTGGAAACACGGAGGGAGCTTTATCAAGTATTTGGTAATAACACTAATAACCATAATGAAGAGCTGACGCTACAGGCATCTTTTTTAAATCTTACATTTTATGACCAAAGTAGCTCTTTCAGTGCAGTTTAAGACACACTTTCTATACAGGCAGCATGCATAATATGATATTAAATGATTGTGACATGTCAACAGTGGAACTGTGTTCCTTTACCCAGTAATAAACCATGTGCACACTCCACTCTGTCTAAAATTATTTTGAAATTACTCTGTGAAACCAGAAAAATGTTTTGGTTTCACTTCTGTCAAAATGGACATTAAAACATGTTAATTACTTCTCCAGCAGATGTATTCAGGTTTGTTTGGGCTGAGTGGAATCTAAATGGATTTGACCCCAGCCTTCCTCTCCACAGCCACGCTCATTCATTTGCACTGAGACTCGGTCATTGCCGCATTACTCCTTAAAAACCCAATTAAAGCTGTAGCACACTGGATCCATTCTGGTGGTGACGGACGGGTCTGAACCAGAGTTCAGCCAAACCATCATCTCTCTGTGCTTTGCCTCGTCGAGCCATTTACTGTGTGTTGGACTTGAAACTGAGAAGCAGCGGGAAAAACTAACTGAAGCCAGCAGGGTGCCACAAAGCCTTTGCTCTGCTCCGGCATGTGTGCAGGATATTAAATAATAATTCATGTAAAAGAAAATTTCCTGTTATTCCAAGACCAGCAGGAAGTTCCATCTGTGTCCTGAAAGAGGTTCAAATGCTTGTAACTGAAGTGTGTTTCCCCCCCACATTCCTCACCTGTAACAAACAGATGCAGTGCTGGCACAGCTTTCAATACCTAATCCTTTTCTGTATGTACCGTGCTGGATTTTTGCTAGAGACACACAAGGCTGGCACCCGTCAGACTCAGCTCGGCTCCAAAAGCCCAAAATATTTTTTTCAGAGCATGCAGGACGTTAAATGCTCTGAGCCGTAGCCATGGAAACGTAGCTTTTTGCCTTTTGTGGAGTGACCTTCGGATGCTGCCAAGTTTTAAAAGACCAACTCAAAAACTATCTTTGATGTTTTTCTGCTCTGACACTGCAGGGCCACGTCCTTTTTTGTTTTGACTGTGACTAGTTGTTATTAGACCCCAAATTCAGGCGAGTATGTATTCAGACTGCCTCTTTTTAGTTTGAATGTGTAAAAGTAATGATCTAAATGGAAGACATGCTGTTTAGTTATTAGAAACCTTTTTATCTATATACCTCATCAGCACGTTACACCAGCCATTTGCACAGAAGACACACAGTGTTTTATCTCTTCTACTTCCTCTTGCCTTTGCTGTGCAGCATGTTTTTTTTGTTTTTTTTTTGTCTAACTAACCTTCTGTTGCACAATTTGAAGCAATATTTATGGTTGCTAAGGAGATGTTTAAATGTTTGGTCCCTGCACCATGACAATGCTGTCTATTATGGCAAACAGCCACATTTAAAGGGACAGTTTTTCACAGGCCTGCACAGAGTCCTGGGAAAACTTTCTTTTTTGACATGACTGTATTTTCCTCAGGCCTATAGTGCTGTTTATCCATTTATATTCTTTTTCTGTGCTATGGAGTAATTTGCTGTATGTCTGCCTTGTCTTGAATATGATGAACTAAATATTGCTCAAAGCACCAAAATCTATTTATTTCTACAGCAGGAATGACACAGTTACCCAAAAAACTCTGCAAACCTTGTTGTGAGCAGTTTCATGTAGAAACGATTTTCTTTTTACAGAACTACACCTGGCACCCTCTCACAGTGCTAATGACAGTGTGACACGTTATCCTTAGTTCCATTACATTCAAGAAACAAGGCTGCAGAGCGTATCTCCAAAACTGGGCAACTGGCACGCACCAGAACAATATAGATGTAATATAGCACTACAAGACAGAATAAAAACACATATATTTTAATTTTGGAGTGAACTGTCCCTTTTAATGAGCATTATTATTTACTGACTTACTAACTCTAAACTGTCTATTAGTTGAAAAAAAAATTATATTAGAAATTTTCCTTGATTTGAGTCATTCTGTGGTCAAGCCTGTAAGGACGTGTTAGGGCCTCTGAGAAGAACTTCAGATCTTCTGCTTTTCCTATAAACTTTGAACACTCGTGCAAAATCTCAGACGTCAAATCACTGAAGTGCACCATTTAATTTCTCTCTTCCATTAAAATACCAGCAACCCTTTGTCCTCATAGCATTAGTCTCTGAGTTGACAGATAAGTGATTACATAACTTTGTTGAGTCCATGTGGTTCATATCTCACTAATATGGTGAGATTTGAACCTCGGTGTCTGCAGGCCACATGTGCCGCCTCCATCCTGCTATGCAGACTGTCAGAGACACTCATCTACCTTCTTACTGACTCACTTTCATTCTTCTAGATGGAGAAGTTAGATTATTGTGTGGCAGCTATATTTCTCTGCAGATAAATTCCTTGTTCATGTTTGTAATGCTAACTTTGCTGCAGCAAACAGCTCAGCTGATCACATTCCACCGTTCGGTCTACACTGTGACAGCTGCTGGTATTTGTTGCTGGGCTGAGCATTTCCAACACATACTTAGATGTCAGCAGACACTGGCGTCTTTTCCCGGCTCCGTCTGGTTATGGAATTCCTGGAATATCATTGAATTTTCAGAATAAAGTTAGGACACTCATAAATTCCCTGGACACCTCAGGGAATGTAAACCAAAAAAGGAAGATCAGAATGTGCAGAACTTATCAAAACCCATGAATGAATACATCAGAAATAATGATCTGCTCCCCTCTCTTCCTCTCTCTTACTTACAGACAACGTCACCCACAGGTCAGGGCCGGTCTGACTCACCTGTCTACACTAACCTCCAGGAGCTGAAGATTTCTCAGTCCAGCCTGCCTCCTGTCCCTTCAGGCTCCCCAATCCACATCCTGGGTGACTGGGAGACCCACAAAGATCTGAGTGGCAGGCACTTCTACTACAACCGGGCCACCGGGGAGAGGACCTGGAAGCCACCACGCACCAGGGATACTAGCAGTAGCACTAGCAGTACCCGAGGAGACAGCCAGTGCACAGCGGAGAGTGAGGTGAGGGGTGCTTAGAGAGTCTGGACTAGTATACCAGCAGCAGCTGAAGAGATGCTAAAAATCATCTGTGTATGTAGTCATCAATGTTAAACACAAGAAGCATACAACAAATAATCCTTTGTTTGGACCAAAGGATTTAGTAGGTGTGATCAGATACGGAAACGGGAATCAGGTCACGATGGACTATAAATAGCGTTTCTGGGAGTTCATGTTAAATAAACAGGCTCTGCTAAAGGCGTGGTCAAGCTGACTTTTAAAATGGTGTTGTGGTTACTGAAGGTGGGAATACAAGTGTGCCTGATATAGAGAAGTCATGGTTACCCAGTACTTTGTCATTTCCTGGCTAACTATCCAACATTGCCCCCTTGTGATGCTTTAATGTACTGTAGTATAATTTTAAAAAGCATTAGAATGGTTTATTATAGCGCAATAAAACAAAACGTGTTGATTCCAGCTTCTCAAAAGATCTCCTGTTTTTCTCAGTTGCAAATTGAACATCTTCACATTTTATTGTTGTTAATTCTGCTGCTTGCTGAAAATTTGTCTGAAAGACTAAAACACACTGACTGTGAAATTCAAACCATGCTTGGACATTTAGCCTGAGGAAAAATTGGTGTGACACGAGAGATAAATATCTGCCATTGACATTGGTAAATACCGTTAGCTACTACTGTGAAGTTGTTTAATATGTTATTATCCAGTTGTGACTGTTAGCCATTTTTAGACATATAAAAACAACATTAGTGAGCTATAAAGTAAAAAATAAAATTAAAAAAGAACATGTCAGCCAAACTCTTCACTGCTCTTTCTCATCTGGCACCAGCGGCCAGAGCATTTGCTGGTACTGTGTTGATTACAATTAAATTTTCAATTCAGTTTTATTTATATAGCAGCAAATCACAACAACAGTCGCCTCAAGGTGCTTTATATTGTAGGGTAAAGACCCTACAATAATACAGAGAAAACCCCAACAATCAGACGATCCCCTATGAGCAAGCATTTGGCGACAGTGGGAAGGAAAAACTCCCTTTTAACAGGAAGAAACCTCCAGCTGAACCAGGCTCAGGGAGGTGCAGCCGTCTGTCGTGACCAGTTGGAGGTGAGGGGAGGACGACAGGACACAACACAGACTGTGTCACTAACATCACCAAGCATAGACTCTAACACAAACTCCACATAAGAACAAAAACCTAACACTGATGTTCCTTTAAGAAGATTCAGATAGAGACATTAGAAAGCAAGCTAAGGTTAGCCACCTAGCTGCTATATTAAGTATCAAACACATTTTTTTACATTAGCAGGTAAACATTAACATTACTAACATTAGCCAGATGAAAGTCAGTTTCATCTACTGAAGCACATCTGCCCAGATGTTCGATTCATGGAGCCATTGTTTGGGTTTCAGGTTTAACTCCGACCCTGAGCTATAATTCTTAGGCTACTGCTATCTAATGTTAGCTCACAGACAAATACCAAGCTATCTTAAGTAGTAAAATATTTTCTTGGATGGATACGTTCAATAATTAACCCAAACTCCTGGTGCTGATCGGCTCACTTAGCTGGCCATTTTCAAATTGCATTATTAGGTAATGTTACAAAGTCACTAATGGGAATATATCGTGTTGTTATATCACCCCAGAAAAAGGTTATCTTTGCCCTCCTATCTTCAACTAAAGAAGCACGTGTCCCACATCCTGTCCTCTGTTTCTAATACAAAGCACATTTTTGCCACTTGTGTTGATAAATATGAATTATCGATTAGAAAACACTACACAAAGGTTTTAACCTCGAAGAGATGGTGACTGGCCACCATCACCTTCATCTGGACCACACAAACCTCTATCAATCACCATTGTCTTTTACAGTTTGGACCCTTTTATTTGTTGCTCTGGAGATGGGATTGTAATCTTGACAAAAAAAACACGAAAAACAAAAAACGGAGCACCTGTTGATCCACACGTCACCTTCAAATCCACTCTTTTTACAGCTTTAGCCAGAAAATACTCGGCATTCTTATGGCAGGCGCTCGTATCCTGCTCCGAGGGGAGCCGAGTGCATCTGCACGTCCACGCCACCTCATCATTCCTGCCTGTTCCTAAACACATTTCCCTTTTAAAGCCACTTTGGAGTGGAGCATTTGTACATTTAGCGTCAACATTTTGACAGTTGGCTCTGTGAATCCCTGCCAGCCCCCTCCTGGGACGCGATGAGGAGAGGTCGCAGAGGGTCGTGGGTAAAATAAGCACACGGAGGGGGTTTCTGCTCCCATAAAAATGATCATAAAGAGTGAATGAGAGCACAAAAAAATCCAGTGTAAACACAGATCCAGAATCTGAGGAATTTCATCTGCTGCTTCTTCATGTGTCTCAGCTCTTTAACTCAAAGAAAATAGAAAAAATTTTAGGCTTTAAAAGCTCTTTTATTTCACGATCAGCAATGAATAATTAAGACATTTAATCTTCTGGCATAATGGAGATGACAGTGAGGGTTTTAGTGATTTCAGGGTAGAAAAAGTACATGTTAAAGGCGTTTGCTAGCACCACCAACAGGTCAGAAAGTGCCACTTATTTCATCATGTTACCAATCTGAGTTTTCATCAGCTCAAGATTAAACTTGAGTTATGACCAAACATCTGGAGAACTAAAGATATTCTTCACAGCACATTCTGACAGTTTAACTAATTAAACATGCAAAATGTTTTTTTTTTTTTTTAAAACATTCGGTTTAAGTAAATATAGCAACTGAATTTGAAGCACTAACAGCTATGAAGCTTTGTCAGATATCTACTGAAATGTTTCTCACACAAAGTACATTTACCAGCTAATTTTTGCATTTTTTAAAATCACAACAAAACAGTTTGAAAATATGAGACTTTCTGGAAAAAACTTTGCAAAAAAACTCCATGATTTCTTCGCTTCTGGTTTTGACATCTTCTCCTCGTATACCGGCGCTGATGTGGAGGTTTTGTCTGAGTGGCGACACCTATCGTTCAGGAGAATACTACTGTGAGTACTCACGCTGTGGCAATGTCACTGCAACCAGTGCGGTGAGCATAAAAGGACCATGAATGTCTTGTTTGTAGCCCCAGCCGACTTCCACCGACTCTATGCTTGCCATTGTTGCCCTCACAAAAGTGATGTCACAACTTCTGGTGCGCGCCGTGTCATTTCGGCTTGTTGTACACATCTCGATTGTGTACGATCATGTTAACCTTTAGAAGAAGACTGCATGAAGTCCCGCACACCCACAAATGCCAGTATAAAAGGTGACGGGACAGTGGTGATGTTAACACAACCAATGTGGTGACCGTAAACTAGATTTAGGGGTTCTCAACATCAACTTGTCCAATGATTGAACTTAGCCCAGCTGTACAATCTTGAAATATTTAAGTTTCATGGAAAAGTTTGTTTTACCCTGCTTTGTGAAAACCCATAAACTGGGATTCTCCAGACGCCAATGACAGCCAGAAATGTAGGAGGAGCTTATCGACATCATTTGAAGTGTATCATTCAACTTTACTTTGAGGTCTTGGTTATACTCCGTTGCAGAGGTGTGGTTTATTCCATATTAGGGTGCTGCTCGCCAGTTGTCTGCCATATTGGACATGATACAACTACTAGTTGCTAGGGAAAAATGTGTATTCCTCGACTGGTTGGCAGTGGTTCCTGGAGGTTTCTGGCTCTCATTGGGTGAAATACGTTGCAAAGGTGGTGCTGCACCAAAAACCTCCTAGTGATTGCTTTGGTTACTAGCAGATTGCCACAGTTGCCTGTCGTTTTTCATGTCTTGATGCATGCTCAATAATCCAGGTAAGGAAATCCCAGAAAGCTGAATCTGTTCGTCTGGATGTAACGTTTTCAGTTTTCAGTTTCAGCTAGTTTTTCATGTTTTTCTGCAGATACTCGTTAATTACTAGCTGAGTGACAAGTGGTAATAAAACTTGAAAAAGTGTGACACAAACCAGAAATGGAGAAGGTTTGCTTTCACAGAAAAAGTTGTGCCCGAGCACTGCAGCCAACATGTTTCAAAAGGTGCGACTTTTACTTTGAAGGTAAATGGTCTGGATTTCCGGTTTGCAACGCACTTTTTACAGCTTCAGTACAGGTCAGAGAGTAGCTGGCCGACCACTGCAACATGCTAGCGACCAAAGCAATCACAGCGAGGTTTTACGTTGGGGAACATGAGTTTTTCCCTGGAGACAGGTTGTTGCCAGGGGTCCACTGACTGGCCTGTAGGCCTTTGTGACTGGGGCTTTAGCAGTCACTTTCCCAGTGACTGCCATCACTCTCCAGCAACCACTTGATTGGGGAATACTCATTTCTCCCTCATGACTGGTGGTTGCCAAATGGTTGCAGACCAGTGTCTAGGCCTGTGTGACTAGGGTCACTTGACCCTACATTCTCACCATGACTGTAACACTTCCAAAAGGACAGACAAGTTAGTGGTCGTGTGTCTGCAAAACTTCAATAAGTAATAAATCCCCACTCACAAATTCTGTTACCCTCCCTGCTTTGATGTGTCGCACTGTAATAATTCCTGAGCCGATTCAGCAAATTCAAAACGTATCAGTTACCTTTTTTACTGTTGTTTGTTCCAGTAATAATGTGAAGTCCCAAAGCACAACTCAGCCCCTCACACCAAACATTCACACCACACACAAACACACCTCAGACTCCTTCACCCACTGACATGTACACACACTCTGTGGATGTCCTTATCTGATGCTCACACACCTCGCGGTGGCCTCTGAAAGCATTCGGCGGTGGGGTCGCGGGGTTAAGCCAAGGTGGAGTGGTCTGGAAAAGGTCCAGAGATCGAGGAATGATAATGCCGCCTCCAACATGAGCTGATCTCCCCCTTCGATATGGCCTGACGCCCAGGTCAGCGCTCTCAGGTTACTCGCCCAGGTTTATTTGGACACCCACCCCCCCACACACACATGTAGACTTGGACGTGGACTTGAGTGTCGTCCAGACGTGAAGGATGGAGGCCGGAGACGCTGCTGGTTTGGAAATGTGACACCTCTGTCTGTGGTTTTTCTGTTTTCAGGTGTCATGAAGCTTTAAAATGTGGGAAGTTTGTGTTTCCTCAGTTCATTGGACAACACGGCATACAACACTCCTAATCACTTCTTCAATGAACTTTTACCTTTTGAACTCATGAGCATTTTATTTAAAATACAGTAGAAATTTTATGCATCTAAAAGATTTTTTTTGTTTCATTTTAGAGAACATCTGTGTTTTAGGATGAATAAAAACAAAAGGAGAGGCTTGAAGTTAAACTAGTGTCCAGTAGTTCTCTCTTAAGAGGAAAAATAAATGTGTTCATTAGATAAGGAGCTTATTTTCATGTCGCCGGGCTGATAATTCAGTGCAGGTATAACTGAACACTCAGTGCTTTGCAGCCCGTCATAGAAGATGCAAATAATGGAAAACCTCTGACAGATAACACAAGCAATGACCGTTTTTCTCTCCAAAACACATCAGTATCTGTCCACACGTTTAACATTACAGCAACCAAAGGAGAGAGAGAGAGGATCACAACACAGCTAACCAGCAGGAAAGCTCCTACAGCATACAGGCTCACCTCCACGGGTCAGAGCAGGTTACACATTACAGGGTGGGGTCACCTGTTGCTCTGAATTCATAGACACCTCTGACCTCTCTGAGCAACACAGCGGTAGCAGCACAGAGGCTGCCCAGCCAATCAGAAGTTAGAAACAGTTCTTAAGCTTTGTACGCTGCTTTTTGATTGGCTGAACAAAAACTAAACTTTTTCTTTACTTTTGATAGGGTGAAATGAGGCACTTCTGAAGTGTTGTGAAATATTTTTGGGTTTTGTCTTGTTTTTGGTTTTGCTGTAGGGCAGTAAGGTGGTGCGGGGGTTAGCACTGTCACCTCACAGCTAGAAGGTCCTGGGTTAGGATCCATTCTGCATGTTCTCCTTGTGCCTACATAGGTTTCCTCCAGGTACCCCCACAGTCCAAAGACCTGCATGTTAGGTTAAATGGTGATTCTGAGTTGGTCGTAGGTGTGAATGTGAGTGTGAATGGTCTGTTTCTCTGTGTTGGCCCTGTGACAGGTTGGTACCTGTCCAGGGTTGGGATTAGTGTACCCAGCCTCTTGCCTTATGATGGCTGGGATAGGCTGTGACATCTCTGGTGCCCTGATTAGATAAGCAGAAGAAGATGAATGGTTTTGTTTTTGTGTTTTTTAATAAATCTTTTGTTTAGTGGGTTTTTTGTGAAATATTTTTTGTATTTTAATGTTTTGTTTTTATATTACTTTATATTTTTGGTCTTTTTCTTGGTTTTTTTTAACGTTTTTTTTTAATTAATTATGCTATTTCAATTTGTTTTGATGTATTTTTACTTTTTTTAAAAAAATTGTATATTACTGGTTTTTGATCTTTGCTATGATCTCTGTTATGTTTTCTAATTTTGACTTTTTTGCTTTTTATGTTTTGTTTTTGCATTTTTAAATATTTTCTGTGTATTACTGTTTCTTTTTTTCTTTTCTGTGTTTTTCCAATTTTTGGATTTCATGTTTTGTGTTTTTGTGATATATTTGTGTTTTTTAATATTTTGCTTTTATATTCTTTTCTATGTTTTGTCTTTTTTGTTTTATTAATTTATTTTTTTATGTTTTTATTTTTTTAGTATTTTTATCACTAGCACATATAAACATAAATGCATACACACATCATTACAGTATGATGCTGTAATACATTATATTGTGACACACCATTTTAATCTGACATTCCATTCAGTGCTCAATTGAACTGTCAAATGCACAAATATCTAAGATTGTGGGATTTGTATACGGCATATAGATGTTGGCAATGTTTATGTGAATTTTAATCAAGAGTGGTTCACTCGTCTAGGAGGAGGTAGGAAACATACAAACATACATACACTATGATCATTATAGTATGATAACTGCTCTGTTTTGTTATCTTTGTTTTGTTTCTATGTTTACATTTTTTGTTTTTTATTACTGTATTTTATGTTTGTTAAATCTTTTCAGTGTTTTTCCAAGTTTTTTTTTTTTTTTTTTTTTTTTTTTTTTTGTTTTTTTAAAAAATTTTTTTTTTTTGGTTTTTTTTTTTTTTTTTTTTATTTTTTTTTTTTTTTTTTTTTTTTTTT
>VUQS01001059.1:16980-54658 GCA_015108495.1 Heterochromis multidens | reverse complement strand
ATTCTGGTATTTAAAAAAAAAAAAAAAAAAAAAAAAAAAAAGGTAAAGCTACAATGATAGAATGCTGCTCCACAGAGTAGGTCCTTTTTCCCCAGTCTTCATGACTTAAATTATTAATTATTATTTTTTGTAACAATTTTTGTAACAAGTGTTTTTCTTTGGGCCACTGTTTTAAATTTTAAGAGCTTCTGATTTTTATGTTTGTTGTAATGCCAGGACTAATGGACTAATGAGTCTGTCAGTTAGACTTATCATGATAATGATAATTATCAACTTATTATACAGTAACGCAACAGTCAGGAAAGACATCCATTTATCAACTTATCACACAATTTATGGAGAAGACCTTGATCATTTTTGCTAACCTAACTATGGTCCATGTTTAGGATTATTTATTTATTTTTATTTTTTTTTAAACTTAGGAAAGTAAACATTTTAGCCAACATGATACCAGAATAAACAGCAGGGGTTTCACTACCATTGCAACACTTGCAAGCAGTGTCCCTTTGCAAACCCTCTCAGTGAAAAGCTTACAGTGAGGTTTACAATTTTTCCAAAATAAAAGTCACATTAATTCCAAAGATGTTAGTATTAACATGACAACAGTTTTTGTCGTTTTTCATTTTTTGTTTTTACTGCAAACATAATACAGTCTTTGCATGAGAAGGCAAGAATCTTACAAATAAATATAATCAAATATAGAAAAAATCAATCAAAACTATCTCTATGGGTAGCAATCTCAAGATATTGCTGATGATAAACCATCACAATTCTGTCTGCATGTGCTTGTGTGTGTTAGTTTGTGTATCATCTGTGCTGTCTGAGCTTGCTCATATGTGCATGCATTAAAAAAAAAAAAAATCCATATTCTAATGTGTGTGCAGCTTTAAAACAAAACGTTTTACTGCTTTATATCCAACAGAGGTAAGTGTTGGCCTTCAAACTGGAATGAGAGCCAGGACTCAAAAGGGTAGGTTTGTTTTGATCCCTCAACTTGGCAGGCACACAGTGCCATGCCAGTGTTTGCTAATACCCTGAATGCACCTGGCATATTACACAAGCTTATATCCCGTTCCTCAACACCTTCCTAATGTACTTCACTGGTCTTCCCTTGTACAGTTGGTTCTCTGATTATATGAAAGCTTGTGCCCAGATGTAATTAAGCCCTAATCCTCCCGCTGACAAAAGCAGAGGCACTCTTAATTCAGTTTGCACATGAATGTGCAGTACATAGTCTGCAGAAGGCTTTGAGAATATGATGCATGTCCACTAAAAGGCCAGAGGTAATGTCATGATCCTCTCTTACAAAAGCCATAATGCAAGGCAGAGGCTAATCCACAGAGGCATTTCAAACACTGGGTTCATCTGTAATGAATTCAGCAGTGGAAGGCTCCAATTTTGCCTTCAGGTCTAACCACAACATTACCTCATTACACACTCCTTACAACCTTTGCAGAGAACCATGATGCAACAGTGACCACTGTGGTGAGGTGTATGTATACACACAGCTGTTTGTGCACACATAAGTACAATGCTGACTCAAGGCTTTCAGTGTAATCTCCCTTTAACAGCTGTAGTTACATGTGGTTAAGCCACATGTTTATCAAGTCTCCAGGAAATCGGTGATTCTGTGTGAGTTCAAAAGGCATCAGGTAACTGACTAACAAAACCCCCAGTGATGGTAAAGATGGGAACAGAGGGGGCGACTGAATTTGTATTTGACCACAGATGCTCAGTTGTTGAATCAGCTTCACAAGCAATTTTCTCAACTGTTTGGTTGCACGAGAGCAGTTGTATACAGAGAGTTTTGTGACATCAATTACAAGTGAAGTAGGAGGCATAGATATGTATATATGAGTGTGTCAAAACCTGAATGTGTATTTGTACTGCACTTGTTTGTTTGCATATGTAATGACCGTAAGTAAGCAACTGCACTTGAAAGTCATTTTTAAAACACCACAGTAGGAAGTGACCTGGAAATTTCATCAGTTTCTTTTCAGCTTCCTAGTTTACAGTCTCTTTGACACAAGGCTCTTTTCCAGATGTTGGCTGTTGAATCTTGAACTTCTACAGTCTACGGTCTACAGTCATTAAAGTCTGAGTAAGGCCAAGTGTTCTCCTCCTGGATAAATGAAATGATCAATCACTCCAGTCACTGAGTGCTTTCTGTGGTACACCTGAGAGCAGAGCTACAGTAAAGGACTGAGCTGCCATATGCAATCTAAACATCTGCTAGGCAAAAAGCTCAAGTCTCGGACAAAAAGGTCTCAAATTAACATGTTTTTCATTCCTGATTACTTTGAGAACAAGAAGTCAATGATCTAAAACCTTAGGATGATTAGGTTTTAAATGACTGTGAATCTTCTTTTCATTTTCTAATCAATTAGTTGTTGAATTATTTCATATCTATGCTAAAATAAATAGCATTTTGTCAGATATTTAAATGAGAGGTGCTGATAAGTCTAAAAAAAGAACACATTCTCATACTCATTGTTGTTTTACTAATTTGCCTACAACATTCTGACAACTGATATCAAATATAAATAAAACAACACAAAACTGATGATCATAACTTTCATCAAGACTTCATAATTAAAATGGATATTAAGGTGTAAAAAGAAAAAGAAAACAAATAACATCGACATCAAAGTCGACATTTAAAAAGGGGCCTTACCAGCGTGGTGGTCTTCAGCAAAAAAGTTCTCTTTTTCACACCTCCTGCTTAAAACAACAGACCTAGACAGCTAAAATAAACTATGCACAAAAGCACACACACACACAAAATGATTTACTCCGCATTCACTGTTTTTGGTTGGGTCCAAATACACACCCTTGGAATCTGGAATATTCTGATCTCAATATCTGCCTCACAGCTTTGGAAAAACATCTCATTTGCCAATCCAACACCTATGAAAACATTGAGAATTCCCTCTATTAATGGAATTTCCTATAAATATGCAGAGAAGCAAGAGGACGACATTAAACAAGACATCGACCAAAGTGGCACTGAAGAATTAAGTGCCTATCTACATCAAATTTCTCTTAGCTGATAAATTTAAATTAATCCAAGATGAAGTTTGTTTAGCACAAAGTTTGTGTGTGTCTGTCAAATTGGACAGGAAATAGGAAATGGTGAACAGGGCGGTCCCTCTTTCTCACAGCAGAAGGACAAACAGTTTAAGTGGTATAAATTCTGGGTAAATTGCATACCAAACAGAGCAGAACAGGTACTGGAGGGGAAAAAAATCCAGAGGGCTAAAGCATACAGAACATGGCGGCCTATATTTCCACTACATACCATGCAGGACTTGAAGAGGTATGATTGACTCAATTTCTATATCAGCCAAGCCCAAGTTTTCTAAATCTGTCATCTTTAAGGGAAGACGTGACGAAAAACCCATATAAACCAATGATTAAGATATTTTTTTCTGAATATTGGCATTTTCTTCCAGTTTAGGCAAAGTGTTTTGGGAATTGGAGCACAAGGAGATTATAAAACTGTCTAGACATGCAGTAAAAACATGGGTTAAACTGTTGTCAACCAACCAATGTCACCATCAGACATCTGGCTTTGTTTTCTGCAACATACAAAAAATGTTTCTATATTTCTCAGGTACTTAAATTACTTTTTTACCTTCAACCTGGCCAGCACTTTTATTTCCAAGGGAAACAGATATTCACTGGTTCATCAATTTATTTGGGAATGCAAAATAAACAAGAAAAATCAAATTAACTGAAATGAAAGTAGACGCTCTCTTATTGTGAAGCAATCTCGTCATCTTTTGTTATGGAAGCAAACAGACTGGACTGCTTTCGTCTCCTGCTGTCACGCAAGACAGAATTTTGATGACACTGATACTTAAGTTGTGTACGCTCTATTCTTTTGCTCCTTTTGCCCTTTTCTCCTGGTATAAACAAAAAGAAGAATTAGCTGGATCCCTTGAAGCCACTACACTCCCACTCTCAACCAGTTTAAAAGGCCTTAAAAGAAAAAACCCTTCCGTGAAATGTCACAGGCACAGCATGGGTCAAGAGTGTAGATTTGGAGGTCCTGGTTGAGACAAGAGACATAGTGGGACAGTTTTACCTCAGCTGTGGTTTCATCTGTGTATTCATCTGGCGTTACACAAACATGGGGCAAATTACATGGTCAAATGAATGTTGGTATGTTTTTGTAATGCTGACTAATCCTGTAGCTGTTTCAGTGTCATGCCTTACTTCCATTATCCCTTTTCAACTTAGCAGAACTGTCAGCCTGACTCGAGGCCACTGACTGGATTCAATGTCAGGCCAGTGAGCACACAATCAGTTGGATCAAAATCAGTACATCTTTGAGTTACATGGAAAAATACAGTTTGACTTGCATAAAGTCACACAGTCTTAACTGTCATCCATTGCAATCTCACAAAAGTTTTCTGTCTTGTTTCTGTTTTCAAGCACAATACTGATCAAATCAGCAAGCTGTTGTCTGCAGGAACCATCAGGATCATTGACAATAAAGAAAAAATGGCATCTGAGTATTTTCCATTTAAAAAGTCTTCTACATTACTGAAGGATTTTTTTCATAGAAGGTACAATGTAGGGTTCAGCTTTCCACATCATAATCAGGTAAGACCAGGACTGGATTTTGCATTAGTTGTCTCCAATTTCATTTGTTGTTACACCCCATAAACTTGGATTTGAGGAAAGAACAGAGAAAGTTTCCACCTTTTTGACATTACAAGGCCATCTGAAAATAGCCTTGTAATGTCAAAGTAACCAAAACACATTTAAATAAAGGTGGACTTTAAACACTTTGAGGGTTGCTGCCATCTTTTTTTAGCTAGAGTTTTGAGAAAATAGTCAGCTTGAGTAATTAGTGCAAACTGGTTCATTAAATGGCTCTGAGGGAGAAATGCAATGGAGTATTTGAGGGGAAATTTTATTTCTGTGAAGCCCAACATCCCATAACACAATATACCCCAAATAATCCATTCAATTATCACCCAAAAATAATTTAATTACAGCAATTTACTACTGCAAATACTGACTTTATATTTAAGTGAAAAGACTGAAAAATAACAAACTTAACAAGAAAATGCTTCTGACTAATACATGAATCAGACTTTTACTAACAATAAAATCAAAATATCCCAAAAGCTGTGATGAAGAGTATAAAACTTGGTGTGGAAAAGATCAGCTACCGATCCTGCGAGAACAATGAAATTAACCACCCTTGTACACATATGTAAATGCTCAAAACTCTTTTGCTTTGCTGGTGCGAAATATATATCCTGTACATAACCCTATATAGCTGGAGGTGTTCAATAAACCAAGAGAAAAGTCTCCTTTAAACAACAACAAGCAACAAACTCAACTTGAGCTCTTGTTAACTTTTTGACAAACCATGATTAGCCAATTGGTCAGTCTCACGGATAACCTCTGACAGGTCTGTGTGCGCCTCAGGCAAAGAAAGCACTCAAACAGTCTTTTGCATGTTCTGTAATGCTATAAACATGTAATTCTGTCTTTGAGTGACATAAAAGTTCAAGGAAGTGCTGTTAAGTTGTTGTTTTTTAAGGTTAATAAATGAATGAAGTTTTCAAAGTCAGTGAGTAATCGTGGTAAAAAATTGCCATACCAACACTTACCAAATACCTATGATTGCCTATGATTTTTGCCATACTTGAGCAGCCCTACATTAATCCCACTGAACATTTATAGTGCAACTGAACAACGAGAAAGTCAATACGCTTTTTGGAACATTGTCAGATCATGCTTGGATAACATGGGTCATTCAGTTTTGCACAGACTTGTGGAGTCCATGCCCGCTCATGTATCTCGTCAGTAAAGCAAAAGCTGGAAAGACCAAACACACATTTTCACAGATTCAACTTTTCCCTCAAAATAATAAATAAGTCAGTGTTATGAATTAGAAATAAATGCAAAAAAGAAGTATCATGACTAGTGGTCTTAGACTTATGGACCACAGTGTATGTACCCATCAAGCTCGTATTTCAAACATCTTTTACCCTGGCTCATAATGAGAGTTTTGTTTTACCTCCTTTGTCTGAAATGAGAGAACCATTGCTTCAATAAATTACAACACATTTTCCATTTTAGCACTACTTGTGTGCCATTCTAGGATGGAAAACGTGACAGGCATAACTAAAGGGGCTCAATAAAGTGTCATTAGGCCTGCTTTCCAACCACACAAAGAGGCCTTTGACGATCCATAACTTCTACTGCGATGTTTACTAGTAGCCCAACTGT
Source organism: Heterochromis multidens (assembly GCA_015108495.1). NCBI lineage: Eukaryota > Metazoa > Chordata > Actinopteri > Cichliformes > Cichlidae > Heterochromis > Heterochromis multidens. The sequence goes on along the minus strand of VUQS01001059.1, from coordinate 48,406 downwards.
ATTGTCCATGCAGACAGAAGACCCATCACTTTTCCAGCAAAGTGGATTTCCACTAAAATTGAAAACTATGTTTTATTAACGGCAACCCAGCACTCTAAAGTATTGGAAAATCCATTTGGAAAGAAAAAGAGGAAAACACACAGTGAAAAAAACTATTAAAGACATATTAGAAAAGAGTATTTAGACAAAAAAAGAGAGCTGAAAATAGATGCTGTGCTGCTGCCCAGGGCTGGCAGAGGAGAGTTTTCCACATTAATCAAAAGTGAGTCTGTTGCACTCAGAGCATGCTGTAGGCAATTAGAGAGATACTTTACGTGACCATTACCACGATTAAACCCATCCACCTCCACCAGCAGCCCAAACACAACACAGTCCCTGGCCATAACACAAACTTTCAGGTTACCTTGTGAGCTTACTAAAACATGAGTTAATGTTAGATTTGGAAGCCACAGGCTTAATAAATCTCTGCAAAGACACAGGAGCAGTTACAAATCGTGTCCATACAGTTTAGCCCCTCAATTACATATTGACACAGATGAGGTTGTGAGCAATTACACAAAAATTACATCTAGCCTCGAGAAAACAAATTATGCAAAAGCGCAGAACCAAACAGGCAGTGATTAACATTCAATCCAAACTGTTGACAACACAAGTGAGAGGGCTTTTTTTTTTCCCCTCTAGCAGAGCTGCAACAATTAGTGAGCTGAGCCATCACTTGTCCTCCCAGAAAATTAACCAAACCTCATTTTAAAGGAAAAAGTCACATTACAATTCCAGCCTTGCTAGTCTTCTACATTCCAGACTGATTGACTGATGTCCTTTGAGATTTGGACAGATATTTGAAGATGTAACCTTGTGGTTTGGAAAATGGAAATTAATTAATTTAGGGAAAAAAAACATGAATATATTAATAGCTTATAAATTTATTAATTTCACTCACTCAGTGTTGGATCTTTAAGTTAGTGACATGCATTAAGTTAATATAAATGTAATTCAGTGACTCTTCTGATAAGTTTTGGCACTGGTATAATTTTTTTTTTTTCCTCTGTGTTGGTTAACAGGCAGATACAGAGAATGCAGTGAGTAGATGAAATGTTAAAAGGTGTTCCAAACATGACCTTTGTCAATAAACTTGCATTCTGGCTGTAAGAAATAAAATACCATACAACACCACTACACCAAAATGACAAATGCCAGGATGTGTGAGGAGAGATTACCTACTACTGTATAAGAATTCTTCGGACAGACTGCTATCCCAGAGTCAACATTTACACATAGAATTAACTGGCTGTAGGGTTAAACCTGAGCAGAAGCAGCAGGTGAAACACAGCAGGAGGACGCACATCCTTTATCAACAACACCAGAAGTGTCTTAGTGGACACTAACAGATACTGATAATAATTCAAAACGCATCTGCACTGTTGCCTCTGGGCATCTTGGATAAGCAAATTTAAACTCACTGCATGTTCTGAAGCTTTTATGAATCAGCCATATATCCCAGCAATATCAGCAAAAGGGCTTAAAGTCTGAATATGACATTGACTTAAAAGCTGTTATCAAGAGTGTACTTCTCTTACCTGATGTGCTTTAGTTTGTTCCTTTGGCATTTCCTCATTATCTGATATCTGGCTCTCCATGTCAGCAGCTAGACTGGAGTCACTCTGAGTCAGTCAAAAAACAAAACAAGCACACACAAAAAAGCCCACAGTGTTGTATGTTTATCAAATGATAAATCACATTTTTGCGCAATATAGCCTTGGATAAATCATCTCTCACCTTGCAGTAACCAAGTATCTGTTCTGCAATACTGCGGATGTGCATCAAGTACTGGTGAAGTCTCCTTTGATACCTGAGTGCGTCGAGTTGAGCCTGGTTCTGCAGAGTTGACACCTGGGCTAAAAGGGACTGTTCCCTCCTGTTCCACCTGAGCCTCGCCATCCGGGCTTCATTTTCCAAAGTTGCGCTTCTCTCCTCCAAAGCATCTGCAACCGTGCGGAGCGCCTCCACACAGCAGTGCTCCCCTTTACCTATGTTTAGACTGGACAACAGAAGACCGCATCCTTTCTGACAAACACCTTCACCGCGATGTGACTTTGTTTGTGACTCCATCCCGCCTGGGTTTAAAACTTGGCTTACTGGGTCCTTTTCCACACCAGCACTTGGGCAATCAGCGCACATAGTTTGCCAAGGCAACTTTGCGCACAGAACAACGAGTTCGGACAAAGTTCTTTAAATTTACAAGTCTGGACACATGAAGACGTGCGTGCACTGAAAAGTTTGAGCGATCTGCGTTGCTCTCACTGAGCTGATGGGCTGCGCCACTTCTCGCACCACATGACAAATCTGTCTGAGCAGCAAACTTCACCCTCATAACTTCCTGCTGATGTTTCTGGTCAGGGTTGATATTTCTGTAACGTTTTCTCTTCACATAGTAAATATATTGTTTTTAATCCCAGTTATGTATGATTTGCAATGTTTACTTAATGTTTACATAAGTCGAGTTCGACTCTGTGAACAAGTTCTGTATCAGTTCATTATCCTGTCTTGTATATAAGTGAGCCTAATTTATATAACCATCTTGGTATTTTATATAGAGCAGTTTCACTTAATTTTGTGCAATTTTATTTAATTGTGTGCAACTGTGGCGGTGGTGTGAACTCATGTGTTACTAATCATTTCCAGCAGAGGTCGCTCATTATTTCACATAATCTGAAATAATTAACTTGCCCTCGAGGTAGTCAATTAAGCAGTTCAAATCTCGGTTGCAATGATCAGTTTGCCTCCTCCTCCACTATTAATTTATTTTGCTTATTAATACACTACACGTTCTGCAATAGGGAAACTAGTCTCAGGGGTACAATGCTTCTTCACTGGCATTCCAATTATAAAGCCACCTACATTAGTCCAGGCCAGTCTCACTGACTGACACAGCATGGCATACAGCAGGCATTTCACACAGCATCACATTTCAGATCTCCCTGCGAAGCAGTCTGTTTCTAGTCTGCTGTGTGCATTACTTTAAAGTATGTTTTGTGTTGTCTGAGCTGTCAAAGAACCAGTGTAGATTTACAAAGGCAATAGTACAATCTGTCCAGGGACTGCACACCTGTCTGCAAAAACACATGCACAAGAAGTGAGTCGAATGTTTTATTTTTTCACTGTCACTCACTGCAAATGAAATAGTAGCACTTGTTGTATAAACCTGTTTAAAACAAGTGCTGCTATATTTGAATGGAGAATAAGTTTTAATTCTAGTGTAATCTAGAAAAGCAGTCACACTGAACCCAGCAGCAGCCTTTAACAATAACTGTGAATGTGTTTTGTGGAAAGTGTTACATAGCTACCTGGGATCAAACCTGTCACAGAGGCCATATGCTTGGACTGATAAGCCACTAAATCATGGCAGAAAAAAAAAGTTATCTCTGTTTTTTGTTCTCTCTCTGAGCTGATTTCACTGAAAAACTGTTAAGGACCCTGAGTGAAACGGCAAGACGACCAAAAGCACAAAAAGAATCCAACCTAATCCATGAAGAGAAGTGATATCAATTTACTTTTCATCTGCTCGATACCTGATAGGACACAAAACTCCAACAGCTGTTTCTCCTAGAAAAACTGGAACTGGCCTTATCTGTAATGGAGGACAGAATGAGACACTATCTCTGATATATTTGGTACTGGCTTTGGTAAAGAACAACTTTTTTTTTCTGGAAAAAAGGGGGATCATCATAGAAACTGACAACTAAAAATAGTTAAGATGAAAATGACATGCCTATAAATGACAGATGATGCTCTCAATTCTCCTATTTGATACAGTCTGTTAGAGCTGAAAGACTGCTATGCTACTTGTGAGTTGCCTAGTTCTAAAAATAAACAATTTGTAATTTTCCATGGTACTTTCACTTGTAAAATTACACTTCATTTTTTTAAAATAATTAAATGCTTTGGCCTTTTGAATTTTTATGCTAGATTATGGACCTGTAATAGATTTTTTTAAACACTGTAGTAATTTTATTTCAGTAAATACTTTCATAATAATCTTTTTCCACAACTGCAAAGCAGTACAAGTCCGTCTGTAGTCATGTTGTTGAGTGTACACTGAGAAGTTACTGCAAGAATGACAAAGAAAAGAGCAGAGCAATATAATAGTTAACTACACTTTTATTGTTCCTTGTCCAGCCAATGAGAGGTTTCAGTTTCATCCCTCATATATGCCATTCATGTCCAACGAAGCACTGAATTCCAGCAGACAGCGAACATGCTGCCACAGCCACCAGTGATGCTATCATATCCCAGCCACTGCATGTGCAAGACTGCAGGACCATTTCTGAACTCAAATGAGTGAGATTCCTTCAGTCAGTTTAAGATTTTCTCTCTCCCAAAGACTTCACATGAGATGACCAACTTAATGAAGCTTAGCAGCTAATGAACATTTTAGTCTAGGATCTGTTCTTTCTCTGACATAAAGGGATGTCACTCAGGAATGGAATGTATTTCACATGAAGCCAAGAGGCTGAGAAGTTGCTATGATGTAGATGTGTTGCAAAGTAATGTACCACTTGGTCTCCAATCTCATGCATGTTATAATTTTGAGCCACTGCTTCTTCCAAAACGTCAATGTTCAAGGCATTCATGCATTTGGCAACTCTTTTTTATGATTTGTGGCATGAAGAAAAGTCAGGAAAAAGCACTTTGTGGTGGACATTGATATTGTCACAATGTAGAAGCATGACCAACATCAGTCACACGAGAAAGGAATTAGAGGAACTCAAAATGCACCATTTGCTCTTCCAGTTGAGAGAAATAAACTTTGAAACTCTCCAACCAGAGTTGGGTGAAGACATACAAATATAATATTAAAACACAAAAACGACAACAGTCAATGTTTATATATCTATGACCATATGTTAATAAAACAACAAAAATGTATTTGAAATAACATCATGAGCTTTGGATGAGCTCTTACCACTGACTTGGGTGGCTTTGCTTACCTTCTGTTTTCTAGAGAATGAAAAATGAAATAAACTGGATAATGGTTATAGGTGCTAAGCAAATTATCTTGTTAGAAAATATAAAGTAACCACAGGTAGTTCAGACATTGCACAATTAGGAGGGCATGAGCGTCGCTACCATTCACTGTAACTGTTAATAGTGACTCTCACACAAAGCCATAAACAAGAGATATTAAATGAAATTGATCACATTAAATAAAATGCCAACATTCGTTTACAAAGCACCAGATGGTACCACTGAGGTCCTAATGATACAGTCAAAACAAAGTAGATTTAGTTTAGATCACTGGCATATTGAAGCTTTAAGTCTCAGGTTCAACATCAGTCTAAATATTGTTGCAAAGCCTTTATCACAGGCGTACAAATATCACCAGAGATTGCAAGCAATCAAAATAACTACATTGTTACACACTGTTTGCTGCACTTTTACATTTTAAACTGACTTTGCATGTTGTTCAGTTCACTTCCTGCTTCTATGGGCTTGTTTGAATTCTGTATCCAAATATAAATGTGCCTAAATCAAAACACTTTGAACCATTTCAAACTTTTCTTTATCAACATGCACACAGTTTAAAGTGGCATTAGTAGAGCTTATGTTATGGTTTGGAAGTAAGCAGCAATTGCAGGTTAAACCAATCTGCTTCTCTTTAGAGAACACCATTATATTAGACAGTAAAATGTAAAAAATGTTTCAGCATGGCATTAACTGCTCCTTTCTTTAGGTGTTTTTTAAAGGATGCAAGAGGTTGAGATTTGATTTGACTGTATCTCTTTAACAGAGGGTGTGCTTAATTTTAAAAAATGCCACTGAACAGCAAGTCATGAAAGACATGAAGATTTTTTATAAACTCATACACTTACCCTTCACAGTTACTTGTTTGCCTTATACTATGGAATGCACTGTAGGAATGATTTTCCATAACATCATAGATCATATGATGGCAATTTTTCTAAACATACAGCATCTTTATATAAGAAAGAACAGCTTTGTGATTTAAAATGACTGAACAGCCAACCTATGAAAAGTGTAGCATTTACACTTACAGACATGATCCATTTTAAAACAAATTACTGTGAAAGATAAGTGGAGTCATTTATATAAGGCATATTTTTAAAGTTGACAGAACTCCTTTGACTCCCCTCCAAAGAGGCTTTTTGTGGATAAATAAGGAATGTCTTTGTCCATTTCCAATTTTTCCATTTCTGTGTCCATTTCCACAAACATATTCCAGAGGAAAGAGCCGGAACATGGCATCCCAGATTACAGGGCGGAACCAAAAGATTGTGGAAAGAGTCTCAAAGTCCTTGCAGGCGTCAACCATAAGCAACCATAGGAGTCTCCTTCACAGGAAGTGAAGACAAAGATGGCGCTACATTCAGAGGTTCAGGCAGAGGAGAGCCACCAAGAGCAGGGAGAGTACACTGAGAGACTGCATGGCCGAGACGCCCCCACCTGACAGAGAAGGAGAAATGTAGGTATATCCTCATCAATAACTGAAACCTAAACAACAACAAGGCTGCACATGACCCAAAGACCCCAACAGTACCAAGACATTGTATGTCACTTTGGCTTTTGCAAAATCATATTTTATAAAGGAACAGTAATGTTATTACCACTGTTATCAACACATAGTCCTTAGTTTTTAGTCTCTTCAAGACGAAAAGGTTGAAATTCAATACAATACAGTACACCTCCCACCAATCCTCATCCATCAAACTTAAGACCATGTTTGGTGTGTGAAGTGTGATATACCCCATCTGTGTGGATAATACCTTAAATGCCCCTCTATTTGTCAATGCCCAGCACTTGAAATCCCTCACGGCTGAAATTCCCCGGTCTGTGAAATCAAGCTGTCAGGTGGGGTCTGGACTGAATGATAAGGGATAAGGAAAACCACAGGAGGGGTTTCCTCTTCTCATCAAGATCAATTACAGAAGCTTAAGCTTTTCTATGCAGTCAGCCTGCCTGTCAGTCCATCAGCCAGTGAGAGGATCCAGTCAGTGGGCTATCAAGGCTTTAGTCACGGGCCATCTTAGCTCTCCAATCTAAAGTATGTAACCAGAAGTGACAGCTCTGCTCTGGCCCATGGGAACCCTCTAGCTGTGACAAATGATAACCTACTGCAGACTCTGAACCTGTAATCCCACTAGCAAATGGCAGGTCAGGAATGAACCAGAGTGTCTTTCCCCACAGGACTATGGATTTTAAATGTCATCAGATGACTTAAGTATATATTTTTTTCCTCTGAGTGAAACTAAACCTGGGTGATGATGGCATAGTACTTTTCATGGGCAATTATTCTCATGGAATAAGAGTAATTTAATCTAAAAGATAACAATTCAAAAGAAAGGGAAAGGTTGTTTTTGTTTATTCTAAATTTGTTCCTTCTTTCAAGGGTTTTATGCTACATACTTTTCTCCATTTAAACACAATCAGAACAAAGACACATGTTTACAAAATTTAAAACCAGAGCCAACTTAGGAACCTAAATCTCACCTTAATCAACTCAAAATAACTATTACCTGTGACCTGGATTTTGGTCATAGCCCCATCTCCTCCCTCTGTGTGTGCCCGGACCTCCACCACATAGTTCCCATTTGTAGGTAGGGGAAGATCAATGTTCCGCTTACTGGTGGTGTACAGAGTGCCTGCGGTTTGGCCCTCCAGCCTGTATAGTACCTGGGTATACAGATGTGTATAGTGTATATTAGTAGAGAATGAGAAGGTTCTCAGCAGCTGTTTATTTCAGAGATGAAATAAAAATGTTGAACTGTACTCACTCGGTACCCATCTATTGATGACTCATTAGCCATTGGTTCCACTTCTTCCCAGGCAATATTTACTGACTGGCCCTTCATTTTTTTACTTATTATTCTGGGGGCTCGATCTGGTGCTGGTAAAGTCAAAACAATCAAGAATAAGTTTATTTTTTAAATTAATCAAATCTTGTGTGTAGCACTCTTCTTAGAGATACAATATGTGCTGTTTTCCAAGCAGTTCCCTGCTAATTAATGATAAACTACTGTAAAGCACAACATACGGGGTTTCCTGGTTAGGACCCGGTAGTGGTGACTGGGTGGCCCGCATCCTGCAGAGTTGCAGCCTCGAACTTCAATAATGTACTCTGTGTAAGGCATCAGATTTTCTAGTTTAGTGTGGTTCTCCCTGCTAGACACTGCAACCCTCAGGGCCTCTCCTTCACTTTCGCCAGATCTCCAGTACTTCACCTGGGAAACACAGACACATCTTGTTTTTGAAGCACTCTGTACAAGTGAAAACCTCATAAAATTTAAGGAACAGTTCAACATTTTGGAGACTTTTTGGTGTAAGTTAGCAGATAAGACTGATACAACTCTTGTATCTGTCTATTAAACATAAGCTAGACACCAGCTTAGCTTAGCACTCCGGAAACAGCTATTTAATCAGCAACAAGCTATAGCCTCATCTAAGCTTTCACCAGAAAGTACAAAGGCGTATTTCCCAAAATGTGGAAATAGTGAACCAAGTTAGATACAAGTCTACAATATGGAAACCAACAGCTATAAAAATGTAAGAATTACAAATAATGAAAAAGGTCTTAATTTTTCTTTGTATTTGAAGCTACATGTTTGTATTAATGCTTTCAAAGAAGATGTCTGAAAAAAGATTTTGATCATTCTAAGACTTGTGGCAAATTCATTGTTGTTTTAATTAGAACAGTTTAGAGTAATTTAGAGTAAAAAAAATGACAAAGAAAGGTGTTTCTAAATACTGTTTGATCCAGCACAGTAGATGAATACTACTGTCATCAAGCCTCATAAATAGTTTCTACTGACCTGGTATCCATCTAGACTACTATATGAGAGGGGGATCCATGACACAGTGGCAATTGTAGCAGAGAGAGCTCTGACTTCAACAACTGCAGGAGCTTCAGATGGAGCTAAAAAAAAAAAAAACCAGAGTACACATTACAGTTTGTGAACCATTTTTAGGGATGTGACCATTATGGTAATTTTTTTTTAATTGAACACAAAACAATCCAAAATTTTAAATGTTTAGTTTGACATAGAGAGACTAATTTTACTAACCATAAGCTTATGTTTCCTCATATATGTCTACTGGCTTCTTTTGCTTTTTGTTTTCTCAGTGGTGCTTCAGCATCATGTCAGTATTGGAAATAAATTATGCTGAACACGTGACGTCACGGACATTTCTCTTGATCCGCATTCCTTTAGTGGACCGTCAGACACTATCCCATGACTTATGAAACAGTTAAACACTGTGTGTAGTCTTTTCTTGCCAGGAAACTGTCTTCAAATGTTAAATTATCATGCTGTCACCATGTTGTAAACAGAGACAAACACACACAAACATGTTTTGTATGCATGCACAGCCAGCATGCACACAAATATGGTCACAGGTTTGCCTGGAGAGGGCTTACTTTAAAGGCATAACCATAAAATCAGACCCTCACAAGGCAAGCATTCCCTGATTGTGTTACCATGGCAGCAGGAGCATCTCTCTAACCCATCATGCCTGAGTTTCTAGTGGTTATCTCAACTGTCTGTCAGTGGAAGTTAATAACTAGGCTAAATGCTTTGCATCCTTGGGTGAATTATCAGCTTTCTGGTTCATGCTACGTAGATCATTATAATCCCCCAACAAGGAATGAATGAGAATGAGCGAGAGAAAGAGAGAGAGAGAGAGAGAGAGAGGAGGATGATGGGTTCACTTTCAAGGGGTATTAATACTTCTCATTATCATACATGAGAACTAATATTAAATGGATCCTACTCCATAGAATAACCATGGCAATAAGCTGAAACTGACTGAACAAGCAGAACATTGACTTACAGCACTGAGCAATCCCTCATTCTCTGACACTAATGAAACAGAACCAGGTTGATCTGTGATGTTGTTACTTAAGCACATTTTTCCTGTTACAGTTGAGAATGCTGAGAGCTGTGAATCTCTTAAGTGCTCACCATCCTTTGCAGAATAGATGATGGCCGTTAGGCTGTAGGGTCCTTCTCCCTGGCTGTTGAACGCTTTAACTTTGACTTGAAACTCTGTCAAAGGAGAGATGTCAGAGGCTTTGTGGACATAGCGCTTGGCCTGGGGATCAGCTACTGCCACCCTTTTCCACTCTGGTTCATCTTGGGGTTTGAAGGCCACAATGTAGCCAAAATTAGGCCCATAGTAGTACTCTGGCTTTACAGGCTGTTGACAAAATAAATAAATACATTTTGAAAAATGTAATTTGGCAAAAGTTTTATTTAACACACATTATGCATGAGCCACTTACACGTGTGCTTTATATGAGAGTAGAAATTTTTTTTTTAAAAAGCCAATTACATTAATCACATGATATTTAAATACAGTTTAATATGGTAACTGCACAGTGTAAGACATCTATATACAGCAGCAACACTATTGGTTCATCCTTCTTTATCATCACACCTCATTTCCTTTGTGGACACCATGTCTTTATCATCACACATGCACAGAAAGATAAACATATTGTCTCATTAAACGATCATGCTGCAGCCAAGCAAAATACAATTTAGCCATAGCTAATTTATCAATGGCTGCAGCAGAGAAGCAACATACCATGAATTAGTTCAGTCGCTGATTTATTTATTTATTTATTTTTTGATAGCAGTCGTTTTATCATTCAGGTCTTCCATACTGCATGTTTTGTGCTCTTTATTCTGATTACTCTGTTGATAAGACCTGTTGTTTTACAAAGCAACTGGAAACCTATCACTGGGTTTTATGAATTGCCAATTAAAGACTTGTCTTTGTTTAATTTGCACTCTGCACCACATGTCTTGAATGTAAGTCAGCTTTTTTACTAGACTTCATTTGAAGAACTGAAGAACCCTTTCAGATGAAAGGTGAAACATCTTCAGTCCAGTTGCCTTCAACTCAAGCACTTAAGACTACCATGACTTGGATAACTGAGATCCTACACTGAGATCTGCGTTACCTGGTCTTTCTGTGCCCTTTTTCAAAATCATTTTAATAATCTGTGACACTGTCACTGACAAGGTTTTATATATTAAGATATATCCCAGAAAAGGCTTGTTTGCTGAAACCCTGATATTTAAAAGGTGAAATTAATGCATCCCAATCGTGACAACATTGCTTCCCACTCTCTTTTAAATCAAAATGTGTCCAATAAAATAGAAGTCAGTGTAACTATTACAAATTGAACTAAAAACTAAACATCTTTTAGCAACTTTTCATATAAACACCTATCTTCCCACTTTGCCCAGTGGAAAGTCCCAACCTACCGTCCATGTGATGGTCAGTTCTCTGCTAGCCCCTCCACCCCCGCCAACATCTGAGGGCGCCACCACAGGAACTACGATGAGACAGCAACAGCAAAACTCTGAGCCCACATGCTATGAATCCACACAAACAAAGCCAAACCACACAGGCTGTAACCTAGCCCTGGCAATGTTGCTTTAACATCCTTCCTCTTCAAATACAGTATCAATGTCTTCTCCTGTGCCAAACGCAACACCTAAATGTCCATGTGGGAACTTTGCCATTCAGGGAGACAGAGAGGGACAAGTTCTCTTGTTTGCCTTGAGTCTAGTAGCTCACTTTCAACTTATGATTATTTTTTTTTTGAGAGGTTACTGTAAGTCTGTGATTCCCATTTTATAATTGAATTTCAGTATACAGTTTCACCAAAGTGCTCATTTGCAGAGGTTTGTGTGGTGAGTTTTCTGCTCTAGGAAGCGCAGCATGATGGGATTTATGCTGACTCATTTCTCCAGTGATACTTAACATAAGTAAACAGTGCAATAATAGAATGATGATGAATGAATAACAGAACGGAAAGCTGGACTGTAGTAGCACATCTCTTTTCCTTCTATTTTTTGACCTATTAAGTTGCTGTGATTCTTTATTCCATTGCTGGTCCAAAGTCAAAACATAGTCTTACCTGCTTCCAGAGTTTTAACTTTAGGTGATGGGTCGCTTGGCTCTCCTGTCCCCAGAGTGTTGGTAGCAATGACCCTGAACTCATATTCTGTCCAGGGAATCAAGTCCACCACTGTGGCCATCTCTGCATTCCCCTCTACATCAACAGGAGCTATAGAGAGACTTGCTCATTTTAGTGCCATAGCACTGTATGTTTGAACATTATACAGTACCAGTTGTGTTGTACCACAACTTAATGAAAATGTCTTTAAAACAAATATGCAATTCTATTTTTGGAACCCATCCTATATTTTAAGTCACTGGGGCATAACTAAATCATATTTAAACCATCTTTAAGCTGCATTAACCACCTTATAGGCCTGTAGTATCACTGTGTGGCATGACCACAAATATTACAACACCAGACCCAGGTCAGCATTATGGTAGCAATGTTTATTTTACCAAAAAGCATGCCGGAGTTCTTACATGTAGTGGCATTTTTCCAGACATCTTTTGAGAATTGGTCCCTGTACTGGATGGTATATTTGGAGATTGGACTGTGGTTGTCCGCACCACGACTCCACTGCAATGTTACACTCTTGTCAGTTTTTTCTATTATTCGCACCCCACCTGGGGCACCAGGAGGACCTGGGTAAAGAGAAGAATAACAGAAAAGTTTAAAGTATTGTTGGATGTGAGACGAATACAAATGTGGCTGCAGGTATCTGTAGAGGAAAGTGATGCTGTCAATTAGCCTCTGGTTCACAAATTTTAATCCCCACAAAGCGGACAATGAATATCCTACTTGCAAACTGAAGACAGAAAGAAAGAGAATATAATGCTACCAAAACTCAAGGGGAAATTCTCAGATTAAGTCCTGAGCTGTTTAAAAACTTTATACTTTAAAATCACTCTCAAAATGTCTAGTGTTTGGTGCATATGAAATACTGCACATCAAAGCCCTTAGATTTCCTGTTTTAGAGTTTTATTTAAAACACATCAGCAAAGACTGATGGATTAAGGCGTTAAAGCTTAGAAGCCCATTGACATACATGAACTAAAGCTTAAGGAAAAGCTTTACAATCCAGTGTTTCTCTTGGTCCTAATGCTCCTCTTGATTCTTCCTTTGGAACTTAAAAATGGCTTAATAGAAAACCCAGACTCTGTCAGGGTTAGCCTCCCAACCCACAGCGTCAGAAATCAGCCAGAATTTACTTTTCCAAATCATGAATGCGAGCTGAGAGAACTAAGGTGATTAGACAGCCAAAGCTGGATAGGCCTTAAGCTTACCCTCTCCTTTAAGAGTCAGGAGAGAAGGCAATGAATGAAACACTGTGCATTTTTTTATGTCTACAATTCTGAGTCCATATGAAGGAAAGCTAGTGTCTTTTTTTTTTCAACTTGATTTGTGTAAGTGTTGGGTTTTGTGCTAAGAGTAGTAGTTAAACAAAGTTTAACAAAGTTTGTAAATAGTTTTCCTAGTCTGAAGACATTTGCATTAACACAGCCACATTTCAGCATTCTTCCAAGACTGTAATTTTACTCATTATATACACATACATTCATATAAAAACAGCTCTGTAGCCTATCTTAAATCCCTGCTAATAACAGGCTACAGGTGCAGAGCTGTGTTTTGAGCTTGGACACTCTCCTCAAGCAGATCTGCTTCCTCATCTGCAATGATAAATGGCTGTCTTTCATCTCTCCCTCGTTGCGCCCCAGGCTACTGGCATTTGGCACTCCATTAGGAGCAGCCCCGGACCTGTGCTTTGGTTACACTCTGGGAAACGTCACAGTCAGCCGCTGTGCGTTCACCTGGCCATCTGTCAGCACCTGCTCTGAAAGCAACAGCAGCAGCAGCACACCCAGGACACAACAGGGATCACTGGCAACCAATTCACTGCTAGAATTCCTATCTAAAAAGATCCTTTGTCCTCCAGCACTGGGCCTGTTTCAAGAGCTGAGGAAAGCACTACAAGACAAGCTCTCAGTCATCAGGAAGAAGAAGGTGAAAACAAAGTGTGATGAATCATCCAGGATCTGAAATACAGTAAAGAAGACACAGAAACCTCCGAAAGAGTGGCAGTGTTTACTTTGTGTGTGTTTTTATCTGTATGAGGTTGGAAGAACAAGTATAGATCAGCAGTAGTCCTTATTGAAATACTGTGCTGAGAAAATGTAATAACTGATTCATTATATACTCATCACAAGTCATTACACTTGAAATAAAAACAGGTCAGAGCTGGCACTATACTTAACATTTTCCTGACACCAAAGCATTGCTTTTCAGGGCAAATTATTACTTTTGTCTATGCAACTATAGCAACAGCTTTTTAATCAGAGTTCACAACAAGCACAAACTTTCCTATAAAACAATTTATTTTCCATGTTCCTTGACTGGGTGGACATAGCAGCTTTTGGATAAATATTAACTGCAGTGTGCCACCATGCAGCCAAACAATGCCATCTTGAGGCAAGGCACCAGCATTTATATTTGAGTGTAGCATTTTGCGCAATAATAAAAACGCTAATGTCACTTAGTATCTGACTAAGTTAGTCTGACCTTTTCTGTTTGGAACCAGTAGATACTTAAGTGTTCTCAGTGTGCCTCTGTCATATCCTCGAGGACACAAGGCATTTCCTTCCCCAGCTTTTTCCTACACTTTCTCCCTCACTTTTGTTAGCATGGAGTCTTGCGTTTGACAGATTATCTGGCAAAAAAGGCCACGGTCTGGTTGCTCTGGAGAGATTTACTTCTCTTCAAACATGCACTTCAGAACATGCAGTACTTGTGCTATGACTTTGAGCCTCTTTTTTTTTTCTTGCACTTTTTCTAGCAATAGGTCTAGCAATAACAGCTTGGGAACATTTTAATGATTCATTTAGGAGTAGGAACAGTGGCTGTGCATAAAAATGCACCAACTGCCATTTGACTTTAGGTAACGTTTTTTTAATGTAACTTAATCCTGATTAGTGCATTGAGGTACATGACTGCTTGCCAACTGAGGCCCACACACTTTAAGATGACGAGAAGAGCACAAAAAAATATATTTATATCATATGAAATAAGAAACACTCAGTCTTTCATTGATACTAGTGTGTTTGTTTAGTTAGCTGAATGTTTTGAGACATTTTACATACATGACTACTGACTCACCCCTGACAACGAGGTGGGCAGAGGCAGTAACATTGTCAACAGGGGTCTGTGCGGTGCAGGTGTACTGTCCAGCATGTTTCAGCTGAACATTCTTGATGAGCAGCTCACCGTTAGAGCTTCCATTCTGATTAAAATAACACAAGAGATAATGGTTAAGTGAAAAAAAAATGAGCAACACATTATGCATTACCCTGAAAAACATCATAAAATATTGAAAAGTGCCATATTAGTATTAGTCTAGTAACTGAAGTAATCAAGGTGAATTTGACATGGAGTAAAACAAAGCCTCGTTTTGCATAAAAAATGTCAAACTCTGCACAGTGAACAACGAAATTCATTCAAAAACAAAGTTGCAGTAGACTCAAACTGGCTTTGCTAATACCACACAAACAGTATTAAATGGAACTGAACCCCATTTTTATGAGGGGAAAATCATCCTTGCTTGCAGAAATCAGGATGTCATCAATCACAGTCATAATATGGTGTTTGCCTAGCAGGCAGAGTGACAAATGAGAAACGCTAACCACTAGCTTATGGTTAGTGCTCTAAGAGAGAGAGAGAGAGTTAGTCATGTCAACAATAATGGATGTTAGCAGAAATTGCTATTAAACTGATATACTGTGCTCTATTTCACTCAGGGAAGGTATGTGAAATGAATTTTAGAGTCATTTTCATTTATATCAGGCTGTACTTTTCCATATCAGGTATTCCAAATAGTGCATCAACCTGACCTCAGATATATTCAGAATGTACGTGAACTCCAGATCAAGGGAATTTTTTGCAGTTGGGCCCAAATAATTGTAGCTAAACCTGGATTATTCATGCTCATTACTCTGAAAAAAAGTGTATTGAACGATATGATGTCTCACTGTGGTGCGTTCATAATGTGTGCTGTCCTTGTGTAGGTCAATGACTCGGCCATCTAGGGACCAGATGAAGGTGATGTCTAGAGACTGATCATGTGATGCTGCGCACTGCATCCAGGCATTCTCTCCCACTTTAACATCAGCATTAGATGGTGCCAAGGTGATCTTTGTAGAGTCTGTGGGAAAAACAGGAGGATGAATAGGTCTCAGTGATTAAAAAATGATACAGTGTGGCTGTGGAATTATTTAACATATAGGAAATGTGATCAAATAAAAGTCAAAGAAAGAGCAAATTACTTATATGAAAAATAGGCTTAAGCTGTTCTAAAGATGATAAAATGTAGAGTATGTAGTTGTGGTATAAAAAGGCTAAAACGCTGAAATATGAAAAATATCCAGAAGAGGGCAGAAAAGAGCTGCACATCTATACCACATGAGCTCAAGGGTGAAAACTAAAATGCTTGACAGCTGCGACTGTATGTCTAAAGAAAATAAATAACAAGGACAACAAAGCTAATATCAGTCTCTAGGATTTTTTTTTTCTATTAGACAATCTCAACTTGTTCTTCTTCTTTTTCACTGAAGAGTGTAGGGGCTACGTTGATGTCTCGTCACATTGAATGTAAAGCAACCCTATCATGCCTTTGCCCTTGGGTAAAAACTGAATGTCCTGCAAAAGCTTGCATACTATCACTCTGCAAAGATGGTCATAACTCAACAATAGCAGACAGTTGGAGGTCGCAAATGCTTGGTGGGACTGAGAGTGGCAGGAATGATTGCCAGCTAAGGTTGACATCAGTCAAAGCAACACCAACTCTCCTGGAAACATCAGCGACATAAAGTTAACTATTAAACATTGTTCTTTAGCTGGAACTTGCCTGTAACTGACAGGTAGCCAGTGCTATTGGCCTTGCCCCGATCATTCTCTGCAAAGCAGGTGTATCTGCCTTCATCAGCTCGTGTCACATTGAGGATCTCCAGACTTCCATCCTCCCAGATGAACACCCTGAGGAGAAACCAGAATTAATACTTCACTCACTGAGGAGAAAGCCCTATGCAGTATAAAACATTCAGAACAATATGAAGGTCAATAGCCCAGTGAATATTCTAGGGAAATGTGGATTATGGAAAATGATGAAAGTACTCAGTATATGTGCCAGTTCCTTAATGGATATTGAGTTTGCCAAAGAAAAAAAGTAGGAGAACTTTAAACTACATTAACTTGTACTAATGGCAAGGCAGCAATGTTTGATTCATTTTTTATGCACATTTTATATCCGTGCATGAGAAATAGTCTGCCAGCTACTACATTGCCGGTCCACACCCACCCAGAGTAATTAGATGCATAGTAACTTGCCTGCTGCTCCTCCTCTAAGTGAGTTCCACTATGAGGTATTTAGGGTGAGGGAAAGGTTGGGGGGGGTCTCAGAGCTTACAGATTAGGCTTGTTTTGCCAGTGAGGAGCACAACACGGGGTTTACACACCAGGCTGCCCTCACTAATCTTGAGAATAAGCTTAATGTTAGCCACTGATGACAACAAAGCTGTGCTCAGCATTCACTGACAAACAACAACATTAAAGAATTTTCTATATACAGTATACAGTAGATTTAGAAGATCCAGAGATTATTTAGATCCCCAAAATCAAAACACTGTACATGTTTTACAACTAAGTCCCTTTCAGCACCAAATGACATTCCATTCCCAAATACTTTTCCATGTATAAATGTAACCCAGATGCATCACACAGTCACTGAAAATGTTTTATGGTTGATGAATATTGGAATTAAAACAATGAAAATTGATAAAATATTCACTGATTTGAGGCAAACAGAAAGAGACTGTTTACCTGGTAGAGTTGGAAAGCAGCTCAGTGTCTTTGCTCCAGAAGAAGTTAGGCTTTGGGGCCGCTTTGGGTCGACATTCAATCACCACCCGGCCATTTTTGGCTGCCAGCACTCTTTTCACTGGGTTGTGTTCAAATGTGGGAGCACAGGCTGAGGAGTGACAGCATTGATTATTGATCTCAAACATATTAGAATACAGATTAAATCCGGGAAGGCATGCCGTTATGACACTTTCCTAAAACATGCAGTGTACTGAGCTAACATATTGTGCATGCCATTTTGAATAACAAAAATCAAATTTTGTAAACATTCTCAAGTCTTTTTTTTAGATATGTAGACACTGATTTTTTTATTTATTTTTTTCTATTTTTGTCTAAACACACTCCCCGTGTCATAATAAGAATCTATTAGTTAGCTTGAAACCTGACACAGCCATGTGTGCTGTAATGGTTGTTTGACTCACCAAAGACATGCAACTCTGCATTGGCATAAATGACTCCATGGTGATTTTCTGCTATGCACTGGTACATCCCTGAATCATGAAATGCTAAGCTGCTGAATCTCATCTCTTTCCCATCAAACTGTGGAGGGTAAAGTAAAAAAATAAATCATCATTTGTTTTTCTATACAGTTCACATTCTATTACAAAGCAAATGACCAAAATTAAAGTGATGATGGTTGACATGCATTAAAACTACAGATGACGGCTACTGCAGTTCATCTAACTGGGAGAGGATTTCATTAATGCATAATGATATATCCAACAACCTCCCCCACTTTTCTGTCACTAGCTGTTGCTCTCTAGAGCATTTTCAAGCCTGATGACAGTTGTTTCTATGGAGCATTACACAACACATGCTGGCACCTGCTCAGAAACAAAAGGTGCTTTTTATTGAACTCTCCTGACACCATGTGTACCCACAGTGCCAGCTTCCTGTCTCTGCTGTGCTACTGTAACAACCCTTGGCTGCATACTAAAAAGAAAAGCGATTTAGACAGCTACTAAGAGGATTCTCAGCATTTTACAATTATAGGTAATTTGGGCAGTTACAAGACAATAACAATATATGAGTCTTAGTAATACCGGTTTTCCATTTTTCAGCCAGCGGATGTGTGGTTTAGGTTTGCCACTGGCTTTGCAGGACATAGTGTACTCGCTACCGAGGTCTTTCTCTGTGCTGATGATATGCTCCACCCACTCTGGAAAAGCTGCAAATGAGGAAATTAGTTAAGGGGTTTGAGCAAAATCTAAAGAAAAATACAAAGCTATATGGACGGGTATATGGGTAGATACTTGAGGCATTAAAGTGGGTGCTAGTTTTGAAATCTGGGGACAGCGCTAATAATAGCACAGTGCTGGTGAGTTTACCCCACAAAGCACAACTAGAGAATTAATACAACTGATAAAGACTTTGTAAAACTTACATTGTGTGTAGTCACTGCATTATGACTTAAGACAAGAGAATTCCAAATTACCTTCTACGGACACACGTGCAGTGTGGTAGTCCTTTCCTTTCGAGTTTATTCCCTCACACTTATAGGTGCCACCATCTTCAAGTTGTACATTATACAGATGCAGTTGAGTTCCTGCCATCCGCACCTCATGGTTTGATGGCAGGTGTCCATCTAGCTTCTTCCAGCGAATCTCGGGGACAGGACTGAAAATGACACACACAGAAAAATAATGCATGAGCCAGGCCTCCAGTTGTAATGCCTACTGTATGCTTCACTGCACTTAAGTTATCATTCTGAAACATGGGTTATAAATCATGTAGCTCAGTGAACAGGCAGTGACATAAAGAGAGTTTGCTAACAGTTGAAGAATGTTGCTATATCCATTAGGAGTGAACTGGTGAGGTGTTGACAGACTGATATGTTGTGATCTGATTTCATTATAGACTGAGCAGAACAGCTTCTGAAACTTAATTTATATTCACTTAAATTCTCATTTGAGGGCCATTTCATTACATGTGACACCAAGAAGACCCGCTAGTATGAGATTGTCACGAAACCCTTAATTCTAGCAAACAGAGTTTACCCATATTCTCTTGCACTTACTTCCCCAAAGCAAAGCACTCCAGGGTTATATTCTGCCCCACCAGTGCAGTGGTGTCAGGGAACTTGACTCTGAGGTCAGCCGGGTATTTCCTGATAGGACCTGAATGGAAGAGCAACAAGTTATGACTAGGATGCTTAAAAAACAAGTATTTCAAAAATAAAAAACAATAAGGCATATATATATGGAAATGTTATATCGCATATCAAAGATTAGGTTATTTCTTTCCTTGTTTTTAATTTTGTCATTGTTTAGGGGCCATGAGTTTGTTGGATTTGTTTTATCTTACAAGGTGACAGTAGTCTGGGTTTCTTTACTTTCTCTACTTTGAAACCATGACTGTCTCCGGTGTATCATGGTCCAGATTTTGCACTGCATTGTGTAGATCTAGCAGTGCCCTGAATTTCAGAACATCTCAACCATTTTGATGCTTCTGTACCATCTGAGTTACTTTAGTTTAGTTCCTGTACCATAGCAATTAGCAATCAGGTGGTTACATTGTATAATCTATTCAGCAGTAAAACACAAGATATGAGCAACAATAATACAGTTGCTGACTGACAAACTCGGGACACAGTGAAACCTGGATAAAATTTTAACATGCCAAAGTAGTAAATTCAGAGCATTACAGGTAGCAGGTTTCTGTAAAATGTAATAAGAGGTTCATCCAGATCCCTAAGATTGAGTAATGTTTACATTCTTAAACACATTACCAGAATATTGTGATAATATATCCACATGACTGCATCTGATTTACTAATGTTTAAAACTCTGTATACACATTTATAAAACCTGGACAAGTGCACACACACACACACACACACACACACACACACACACACACACACACACACACACACACACACACACACACACACACACACACACACACACACCTGTGACTAAGGTCAGAGCAAAAATGGATGGTAAGGTTCAAACTGACGATAATGAAACTATTCTTCTAATTTCCTGAGTCTCCTTTTTCCTTTTCTGCTGTTTTCTACTACTCTTCCTCCCTCTGAGATGAGTGTTGATTTCATTCAAGAGGGAGAGAAGTGAAATGATGTAGAGAGAGTGCAGAGAAGGAGAAATACCTGCACATGCACACACACTTCGATTAGTGAGACAAACCCATCGATCTCTCTTTGTTCGCAGCGACAGTCGACCTCTGTATTTGTGTCAGAGCTGGATGGAGGGAAGTGAGGGCGTATGAGAGGTTTTCAAACAGCTGCGGGGCTTCATTGTGTCTGTCAGCATTTCATTTGGGAAAATTCCCTCATTTTTCAGGAGAAAAAACTGAGATGTGCTGCTCACATATGCTGTGCCTCTGCTTTCTACAGCACAGGAGGCACCTGAATTGGTTTTCAGAAGATGATGTAATGAGATAAAATAAAAAAGCTCACTGAATGAACAGGTGTGCCCAAACTTTTAAATGCTATCATAGTACAAAACACGCTGGAAGCACTGAGATGCTGCAGGTTACATCCCAGGAATACACCCTCTGAAAAAAATCCTGCTAAAAGCTGGCAGATTCGCCGCCTCAGCCTGGAAAGCAAATGCTGTTTATATGCCTGTACATCTGTCCTGCCTCCACGCTCACAGCCTGCCTGTAGCTCCGCATGTCTCACTCCTCAGATTTATCAACTTTAATTAGCTCGTCCACTCTGACCTACAACTGCTGAATAAACTTCTGGTCAAAGGTCAGATGTCAAGTTGCTGCATCCTCATAGTAAAGCCTGCAAGTAATAACTGCTGCTCTGAAAGGTCATAAGAAAGAGAAAAGGCTGCAGAACCCAGAGCTTTGCTGAGGGAGCTTCTTTATTTCTGAGTCTAGTTAAGCGATTGCTCAACAGAAAACGTCGCTGGCAGGTTACAGTTGCAGCTGAATCCCAGTGCTTTTCTAATTTTTCTTATCAGTTTACTTAAGGCTGTAGCGTCAGGTTCAGCTGTTTGGTTCACTGAACCTCCACTGGATGGACAGGAGCTGGTGCTGCTTCCATAAAGAGAAAATTATCAGTCACATTTATCACTCTTCCAGGAATGGAGCTGTTAGCTTTGGCAGCCGGAGGAACCGGCTACCTGTGAAAAACATCCCCACAATTTCTATACTTTGGACTCACATCCACATGGAGAATGCCAGGTCTAACTTTTACTAGACTTAGTAGACTTTAAAGTACTAACACTTTACTCGCAGTCAGCTCCAAACCAAGTGACACCAGCTCAAAGAAGTGGCTGCATTTTTATACAATCAAGTCCAAACAGCGGTCATCTCAAGGTGGTCCATAATGCAAAGAGCCTCCAGTCTTAGAGAGGGAACCCAACGATATGACAATCCCCTTTGAGCACCCAGGATCGCGGGAACAGGAGTAGAACTGCTCAGTGCATGATGGGAAATCCCCCAGAAGCCCGAGTCTATAGCAGCATAACTAAGGGACGGTTCAGGGTCACATGATCGAGCTCTAACTATAAGCTTTATCATATCGGAAGTCTGAAGTGGTGATTGGAGACCGTGGCACAAGCAAAATTATTGCAACCATGTGCAATCAACTTGCAATCTCATTGCCTTTGAAATGGTTGCTTCAAAGACCGCAACCACTTGCAGTCAGTTGCCTTCTTCAAAGCAACTTTGTATGTCTAGACAGAGATAAAACAGCAACAAGATGGAGACAGGCTGCTATGCTGTCCCCATCTTGCAATTGGATGGGGTCAAGATGGCAATTACATGCAATCTGTTTAAGATAATGCAGTGATTATCTGTGATAAATCAGCAAAAAGCGCAACTTTGTTGTCACCTATGTGAACAGAAATTCACATTAGCTACTTACATTCAGAGTCCAGCTCGAATCTCACAGATTAAGACAGAAATTCCTCCACAAATGGTGATGTAGTTGCTGCAGGACGGTGCTAAGCAACATTACTTTTATATAGGCATGTAACCAGAATACAACCAGCTGGCAACCAGTTGAATCAAGTTCCCGTGTTGCAAAGAGACGCATTGCCGATAAGATGCCCTCATTGGCGCAGACTGACTCCAACTGATTGCAACATGTTGGCAATCTGTCTGCATTTATAAATTAGATGGCAATTATTTGAAAATATTTGCCAATCTGTCTGAGAGTGATTGCAATCAGACTGAGTTCAGACCGCAGTTGTTTGGAGACAGGTTGCCTCCCACTAGGTGACCTGTGCAATTGCCTTGCGATTGAAAGTGGTCACCCAGAGGTTGAGGGTGTTGCACGCTCAAACTACACAATTACCGGGCAACCACAGACTTTTCCAGGTTGCAAGGAGGTTGCCATTGTATTCGCCAATGCTGGCATTTAACGCTTTAGGTGAGTCAAAAAAGGCTGGAGAAACTGACCCTCTGTGACCTCACATCTATGAAGTTCAGCTACAAAGGAGAGACAAGAAAAACAGAGCTCGAAAGAAAAACCAAAGAAGAGCAAAGAGAAAAGCAGCAAGTAAAGATCGAACGTTAGAAGTCCTATTCAATATGTTTGGTCTAATAACCTCTGTAATCTCTGCACATCCAACAACAGCTTCAGCATTAGTCAGTGGCAGCTACACAGACCTAGCTGGATGTAAAGCCTCGTCTCTGTTTAACAGTAAAGTGATAAAGAAAACTGTGGGATTTCTTGCTTCAGACACGGGGCTTGTTAGGATACTTGTCAGCAGTTTTTGTACTAAATCACCAGCTCAGATGATTCCCAAACATATGAATATGTGCCAGTGCTTGGTGGTTAGCTCCCAGTCTGCCGTTCTTATTTCAAAAGCTACAAATACTAATTTTGTATGTTCATGTATAATTCACTGAGGCCAATAACACCAGCTGTAGTCAACCAACCAATCGACTGATTGACAATTTTGGTGACCCAAGAGTTTCTTTGATTAACTTCTGCCCTGCTTATTATTGTTTAGGGTCTGAGGGTAACTGAAAATTTTCCATGGCTGAAACATTTCTGAATCTCACTCAGCCCCAAATGACAATGGAAACTCTCCTTTCTGTCAGAGAAACGGTAAAAACGGCAGCGATGTAAATTTTCTGTGACAGCAGCGAAACACTCCTCTCGCTCACCTCGAGTGACCGAAGCAAAGCTGCTGACTGTATGATTCACCAGGGCAGGACAGAAGGTGTGTGTGTGTGTGTGTGCTGAGGCTGGCAGAGGATGCAGGCACGACCGCCTCACCAGTGTGTGTTCTCGGTTTGGCCATATGTATGTCAGCTGCAGCAGCCTCGGCTCGGAGCGCCACGTCAGAGCGTAAAATAAAACGCAGAGGAACGAGGGGAGGAAGATGAGGTCTAAAAAAAAAAAAAAATCAGCTGTCCTGCTGGTTTACAAACACCAAATGCACCTTTTACACGTCAGGAACACTTCCGGTGTCTGCATGAGTGGATTGTATTCAAGGAGTCAAGCAGATTATTACCGTTGTGTGTCACGGGAAAGTACACATATTTTTATAACGTATCAAATAGCACACAAGAAACAATCTGAGGATTGTCCAGTTCTGTCCTTTGTCTGTCCTGTCATTTGTCTCTTTGGCCTCTTTCACTGATCTTCTCTCTGACATCAGGAGACTCAATGAGTACATTTTTTTAACTGGTCATTAAGTTTTTTGCTTTGTGGCAAGAGAACCTGCTAAAGAAACTCCTGCAAGTTAAACTGGGTCAACCAAAACACTTTCAGGACTTACTGAGTGGAAAAGATGGATGTTGCCATCATCACGCCATCTATTACGGCTCAGTCACACTAAAAATAGGACAGCAGCTTCCATGTGATCAGGAAAAATCTGAGGTTGCCTGGTGATTGCGTGGAATTTTTTTGCTTTCAGCAATCTATCGCAAGGAGTTGTGGCGACCAATTACTCGCCCAGAGGTTGAGTGTACAACACCCTCAACCTCTGGGCGACCACTTTGGATTGCAAGGTGAACGCACAGGTCGCCTGGTGGGAGGCAACTCAGACTGATTGCAATCACTCTCAGACAGATTGGTGAAGGCCTGCAAATAATTGCAGTCTAATTTATAAACACACAGACTGGCAACATGTTGCAATCAATCTGAGTCAGTCTGCGCCGATGAGGGCATGACCGCTTCAATTACAGACTGATAGTCGACTGACTCCGTCTTATTGCCGTTATATTGCAGTCTTGATGCACCAACCTCCCTTTGAAAACCGCAGATGACCGTTAGTGTTTGAGGATTTGGTCCCCGTCATTTCAAGGGCAACAAGCAAGGTTATTGTGCACAGTCACAATAATTTTGTTCGTGTCGCTGTCTCCAACCACTGTTTGCTTTTGTGTGACTGTAGCATTTGTCTTGTTATGAAGCCTCCAGCTTAGAATTTCGGCACCACCATCTTGGTTTTGTGTCTTGTGTGTCATGAAATGTAAAAGAGGACCAAAGAAAAGGATGAAGGCAAAGTGAGCCTTCATTGGCAAAAGAAAACATACAAAGAAAAAGCTAAACCCAAAATGAGAAGAAACCAGAAATCCAAAAGTAAGCACGAGGAGCCGGAGAACTGATCCACAGAGCACCAAACAGGGCAGGACAGAAGGAACGTACACAGACAAGAACCAAACGGTGCAATAAAACTGAAGCTCAGCATTAAAGAATGATGAAGACATCAAAACAGGGCCCAGACTGGGTTTCTTTAAACAGAAACCCAGACTCAAACCAGAGGACCGTGACTCTGAGCTAGGACAAACAGCACAAGACACAAGAGCCTACAATGACTGCGATTGGTCCATTCTGTACTGTTGTCATGCTCTCGGCTACTTCTTCTGTCGCTGTTTCTCAAATCAATTGGAAGAGAATGGATCAACTCGAGGAGAGAAACTCCACCGCCAACAATGAAACTGCAGAGCAATGCAGGTGCAGGTATAACTGCTGCAACAGCGCCGGCCACTTGTGCAGGCGACGCCATAGGCTCTAAATGACACATAAGGCACGAAGACTGACGTTAAAGACGATCCCATCAGACATGGAAAAAACAGGAGCACAAAGATGAGGCAGACGGAGGCTGTCACGCCAGGCGCCAGGGCTCGCAGTCTCCTCTGATGTCTCTGATAGCCGGGGCTGAGGCTATGGCCTGGCCGCCCTCACCCTCAGAACAGGGACAGGTTGGGCCGTGGCCGACCCCCAGAACTGTTTTGGACTTGTGTGCTCCCCATTTTTCTGCATTGTTCTGTTCTCTTGTATTTTGTTAGAGTGCAGCATTAAAGCTGTTCTTTGACTTTATTCCTGTCTCCCGTGTTCTGCATTTGGGTCTAAATCCTGCCTGCCACACAGCCGTTACATGACAGAGGCAGGACAGGAACCAAAACTCAGGAGCAGGACAGTACTGCTTATTGTTGGTTTTGTCTGACTGATATTTTTTGTGTGTATGTTTGTTTATTTTGAACGTGCTGCATTGATGCCTGGGATGAAGACCTCTGTTTGTTTACACCTGCGTTGTATTTGCCGTCTGTGCGTAGCAGCACGTGGAGGAATTTGATGTGTTTATTATCTTAGTGAGTGTGAACCTCTGTGTGTGTGTGTGTGTGTTTGTGTTTGCCACTGTAACCTCTATGCTCAATTACACCCAGATTACCCAGAGGCCCTTGGGGCTGTGGCAGCCGGTGAGCTGGCTGACATAAATCTGGTGTGTTGTTGTTGATACACCAGCTCTCTAATGCCCATAAAACATTACTGCTGCACACACACACACACTCCAAAACGAACTCTGCTCAGGTGCACACATGCACAAACACACACGATATTAGGACACTCCCGGGAGCGAGTGCTGCAGTAAGCGAATATGCTAACACTGCAAGGTAACCCAGATAGGAGGAAGAGGAGGAGGAGGAGGAGGAGAGGAAACATAAAGAAAAAGAAAAGAAGGAGCTGAGGAGAGGAGGAGGCGACATTTTGAAAAGGTGAACAGGATGATGTTGGCATTTAGAGAAAAGCGAGATAAAGTGAAACCTAGATCCCATTTAGAAGACAGGGAGGTTCGAGCACCCTGGAGACACGCCGAAACACACCACACGGTGTGTGTGTGTGTGGTTTACACAGAGTTCATTACCACCATTGACAGCAGGGAATCCAAAGTTATTGTTGCTGTTTCTTTTAATTTAGTCCCGATCACAGAGCTTCGCTGAGAAACGAGCTCTAAGACAAAGAGCCTGTTGTGCTTTGGCTTCAAGAAGTAAATTATGTTCTGCACATCGATTACACACAGGAGGGAAAGTCCAGAAAACACCACTGTGTGAGCGTGATGATTTATGAGAGATTACTTCTCCTGCTTTTAAAGAGAAACCTTGAGCTGCGTTTTCAGAGGGAACCTTTTATGTGGCTAATTTCCTCTGTTGGAACTTCTTTGGTTGGGATTTAATTTAATGCTTCCAGTGCCCGCAGGCGCGCCACTTTTATGTCTCACAAAATAAACAACAGCTACGAGTATCGGCAACACTTTCACAGCATTAGTTTGGTCCTAAAACTACAACTTAACCATGTACATAAATGGTTGTATAAGACTGGGATGTGCTGCTGAAGAGGCTCACTGGGAGTGGATTTATTTTTGATCCTTTAATATTACCTGCCCTGGCCACTGATGTTAATCTAACGAGCTGAAAGCACCTCCAGTTTGTCCTCCCACTGACTGCTTCTCTAATTTAAACCCAGTCCAGAGTCACAGTCTTGAATTTGTGCCTTTTCCAAACTGTCAGCTATGTGTGAAAATGGAGGAAATCTGATAAGTGCAGAGCCTGTTTTGGAACCATTAGACAACAGAAACAAGCTGAAGCTTCTGGTATTTACCTGAAGCCAAGTTTTAACAATAGCCTAGTTTCTTTGTCTCACTGTTACTGACTGGTAGCAGCTGCTGGAGCCCAATTAGGATCAAATGAAAGCTAACCTGGTGGGTAAAGAACATGAAAAGTCAAGTCGATGTTAAGCAGCCAGCAGTAAGGAAACAGAAAATCCTGCATCAGCAAAGATGCTGTGTTCATGAAATAAACCCGTCTATGTGACAGCATTTGGTCAAATGGCTTGATGCTGCAAGTAAATCATCTGCTTTTTTAAATCTTTTTTTATTCTTTTAGTGGACTCTGCTGGGTAGTTTCACTTTTCTTTTCCCAATTCAGACCTGATAGAAGCCCAGCCTACAAGCCGTTTTCTCATAAATCGATTTACATAACCACAAAACACATTTGATGAAGCTAGTGGGGCTAACTGAGCCCTGCTAACCTGCTAAAATGTAAACGAGTCTGGCTGTGATTCAGTCTCCTCCCGCTGGCATAGCTTACATCACTTTCTCTTCATACTGGAAATGGTGTTCCTCGGCCCTCACAGTATCAAGACTTTTACTGTCTGCTGCAGATCAACAGTACCACATAAGGAAGAGTGTAACATGGAAAGCAGCCTGTTCTGAGTCCGACTCAAACATCTTTGGTGCTGACACCTAAACGTGTCACTGGATTACTGTGATACTGAAGAAAAATTAATTCAATTCAGTTTTATTTATATAGCACCAAATCACAACAACAGTCGCCTCAAGGCGCTTTATATTGTAAGGTAAAGACCCAACAATAATACAGAAAAAACCCCAACAATCAGACAACCCCCTATGAGCAAGCACTTGGCAACAGTAGGAAGGAAAAACTCCCTTTTAACAGGAAGAAACCTCCAGCAGAACCAGGCTCAGGGAGGCCGTGACCAGTTGGGGGTGAGGTGAGGGAGACAGTTCCTTAGTATCACTACCCAAACTCTATCTTTATAGTAAAGCTAACGGGTGAAGGACAGCCAAAATATGAGCTGATGGTGGATTTTGATGAATCCACAGAGAGCAGTAAACCTCTGAGCCACAGCAGCAGTACAGATCAGCTGATCACAAAGCCTGGCCACAAAGAAAACAAGTCAAGTCCTCAGAAGATTACAATACAAACCAATTTGGTTATTTTGAGGCGAGTCATTTCTCTCCACGGCACTGCTACACTGGATTTGCAGGTTCTTTCATCTTCCAAATCCTACTTGACCCCTTTTCTGAAAGGGATTGTGGTGTGCTTTAACATGCTACAGAAATCAGTACAGCACTAATGCTCAGTGACTAAACCAAAGTCAATTCGGCCATAAGACATGTCACACTGACAAGTTCAAGGCATTTCAGCCAAAATGTTTACATTAAGAACAGCACTTTTTTCACAAGATCATTTTTTTTTATATTCTTGATGATAGAAATAAGTTCAGCAGTTTTGTTCTGCTTCTGTTAATCACTGAGTTAAAGAGAAAAGCAGCCATAGCCTGTGGTGTCCATAAAAACTGATACCAGAATAAGAAAACCCACACACACAGTAACCATTAATAGTTTTTTGGGTTTTTTTTATACTGGGTGGCAATTTAATATTGTAATAATTATTGTGATGTTGTAAAATGATATTTTATAGTTCACTAAGACAGGGTCTTACAGGAAATGGTTCCAAAAATGGGTGATTTAATTGATTCAAGCAAAACATGACCACCCAAGTTCCTAAGAAAACTCAGAATCCTACTTTATATACTATTGGGCTAAATATAATTTAGCCCAATAGTATTGACAGAGTTTTTGTTAAAAAAACAAAACAAAAAAACAAAACAAAAACAAGATAATCCTGAATGAAATTCCCGAATTTAAACTTGTTCTCATAAGATTTGTCTAAAGGCTCTCTAAGTAGGATAGAAACCCACTAAGGTAGGTTCAGGTAAAGTTAATGTAACAACAAATCCAGTTATATTTCATTCCAGAAACCTATGAAAAGCCAACAAACTGATACTATCTGTGCAGTGTAACATAATCTCAGGGTGGATTTTTCCCTCACCAGCAGTCTGAGATGTCAGATGTTGTGTCAATAGCAAAGGTCCACCCTGTGTGCACTACAGTCCCTGAATAAAGCCACACCCTGTCAGTGTAATCAGTCTCCTAAACAGGTGCTTATCATGCTTCTTTGTACCTTTGGTCACCTCACGAGTCTGTTTTAAATGGTGAACCAGTTTGCTACAGATATGCAGACATCATTAGCATGTTTTAGGAACTATGAAACCACTTTGGTGAAGTTCAGGATTGTTGAGGTTCTCCAAAAAATGCTACACTCCTTGTGGGTAGACTGTAGTATAATGAAGATTTGAGAAGAGAAAAAAAATTGCAACAGAGAGAAGATCTTTACTCAGTCCACCAGGCAAACTTACTGTTACTTGTTGACATTTTGAGCTTCTAGTCAAAACTTGTTTGATTTTGCTCAGCTTATGCCCTTTGGTCCTTCCTGGAAGGTGTGTCACCGCTCACCTAAGGTCCCAACCACAACACCAGGGGTTAACTAAAACTCCATTACATAATATGTATGCTGTCATACAGCAGAAAATACACTGCCACTAATCAAGCAGTGGTGATGTGTCTTCTATTTCTGCATCCATTACCCTTCAATGTTATGTCAATGTCAATTTAAAGTTGAATTTCCACAATAAAAAACATTGGATTTAGGCACCGCTCCAACCTTCGAGCCACCATTCTCTCTAATCACAGCAGCCTTGGTAGACCAGAATGCATTGCAGCCACAGCCTGTGTTTTATTTTGTGTCAGCTACAGGGCTGCTGCACGTTGTTGATTTTGTTACTTCATTGCAGCTAATCACAAAACCCACAGCCAAATGCAGTAAGTATCTCTCTAGATTGGGTTAAAAGGAATACTGGGAAATGTAGGAACTCACTACATCACATAGAAAATAAGGAACATGGAGAATTAAAGTGATAATATAAATAAAGTGACTTAGTACATTTTGCAGTGAATGGCTCAATCACATTTACTTGGGTGTGTGTGTGTGTGATCATTTGACAGGCCATTTTTGAGATCATCACCTCAGAGCATTCGTACCTGCACAGCCTGGGCATCCTGGTGCATAACTTCAAGGAAAGCGAAGCACTGAGGAAGACAATGACGGCCACAGAGCACCACCACCTCTTCTCCAATATTTCTGTCATCCGCGAAGTTAGTCAAAGGTCAGCACAAGACTCTTAAGGATCTCATAGTCATGTCAGTGTGTAAAGCAGGGCCATAAAATGCTAGTTAATAAACTCACTACTGTATTTTGCAGATTTTAAATAGAACTTCACACTGGGTTTTTTTGTTTGTTTGTTTGTTTGTTTGTTTGTTTGTGATTGTTGTGAAGCAGTGAAGCAGTGATGTTGAATTCCTCTGAGACATGGTTTCATGTGAGAAAAGGGTTGATTCAGGTAGAGCATTTGGCGTTACCATGTCTGTAGTGTCCTAGAGGCCCTGTCAACATGTTAAAACATGCTAGTCAAACTGGTTCTGCTACCTAGCTGCTCGGAGTGGTATTCCCAGGCTTTATAATGATAATGTGTTTGAAACCAGCCTGTGTGTATTTCAAGCAACTTTATTAACAAAAAGAAATGCCCTTTCATCTTTGATCCTCTTCTTCTGTTTCCAAGTAAAACAGGATCTGTGAAACTAGTTACAGAATGTGTATTGGAAGCTGCTGTCTCAGTTACAGTATCTCCGTGTGTGTGTGTTTGTGTGTGTGTGTGTCCTGTAGTTGGTTTGTTGGCTG
>VUQS01001057.1:0-17150 GCA_015108495.1 Heterochromis multidens | reverse complement strand
AACTGTCACTGTTGGCTGCCTGTCTGGCTGTGGGGATGGATTGGATGGTGCAGGACTGGAGGACACAGGTGACTGGAAACTGGGGGCTCCACCAGAAGACACAGGGGAGGAGGAAACTGGCACTGGGCTGCTTGTAGAGGCAGAGCATGGAGATGCAGGGGTGCTCAGCTGTGAAGAATTCAAGTCAGCTGGCTGCCAGTCTTCTTCGTTTTCTGCTGCTAGGGCATTTTGGATGGCATTCTGAACAAGTACCCCAGCGTGGTACTCCAGCTCATCTTCTGTTGGACTGCCACTGGTCTGCCCGTTCACTGGAGTGGTGGGCTGGGGGGTAGGTGGTGACACGGGGGTAAGTGGTAATGGCGTCGGGGGTAGCGAAGCCCCGCTGTCGGAAACATTATCCAAGCTAAACATAGTAGTGTCCTGAGAGCGGACCGATAACTCGTCCAATCCTGAGTCAGACTCCTCTGGGTGAAAAGCTGGATGGAAATGACCTTTTGCTTCCTCTTCCTCACGTAGGACTGTCATTACTGCTCGTGCACATGTAAATTCTCCTGCAATTCCTTCATCAGACCAGGTCACATGCGTCTCCCCAGTTTCTGCAACAATGTCACTGCTCCCTTGGCTGCCCCTGGCTGTGGATTTCGAGAAGGGTTTGGCAGAGTATATGTGAGGAGCTACATCCTTCTTGGTAGCTTCCCCTTGCAGAAACTGCTTCCTGGCAGAGGAGAAGTCGATCTGCTCCTCCACAATGTCGTCCTTCCTGGTTAGCTCCAGGTCAAGGGTTACCACTGTGGGAGGACCTGACACCTGAGGCTGCAAACAGAGATGAGGGTACAGAATACAAAAGAGAAAATTAGAGGAAACAGAAGAAAGGAAAACAAGAGAAAAATGTACAACAACGAAGGTTAAGACATCGTTATATCCTCTATTACAGTCCAAATTTGGTATGCACCACACAGTCAAAGAACATGTTTGACTGTGTGAACTGTGTGAACTCCTCTACTGTCTATCACTTTGGTACAGTGCCTGTGTTTGTGTGTGTTACCTGTGTGTATGTATAAGTGTGATTCTGTCTCTGCTGTTTCCTCTCCTGGTACCTCCTGAGAGACTCAAGCTTATCTGCCTCTAGCTGTTCTTCCAAAGGGATCTTTAATTATTGAAGCAACAAAATAACAAATCAATCAATTTGTCATTAGGACAACAAAGTTTAAATGAAAAAAAAAACCAATAACAACCAGAAACTGAATGGGAGTCTACCTCCTGAGGAGGGTTCCACCAGCGCTGGGCAATCGAAGGGTTTTTCTTCACTGCCTGGTCTCTGATCAGCTCCTGACGCTCACGCTCCAATTCCTGAACCTGACAAGGAAAAACAAACCAGGAGAAGAAGAGTGTGAAAATGTAGAAAGAGAATTTCCAATAAACTACCAACAAGGTTAACTTTTAATGACAGGTTAATGTACAGTAAGAAACAAGGAAAGCTTTTATGTGTATTTTACAAATAATGCTAACAGCTTTTCAAGCAATGTCAGTGACACACAATAGTCCAGTGTTACAGTAAAATCACAACAGTTTTACTAAAGTTATGCTGCACTCCTGTCATCTCGATCATTCAGCGTAAGGTGCTCAGAAATCTCAGTCAGAGCTGTCTTAAGTCGACCTTTATCTCGTCTTGAGATTCCAATAAGATCAACATGTTTAATGTTATCATACTTTTCTTTTTTATAATTCAGCTCACATTAAATGGTGCACTCTCTCTGTTCTCATCACCAGCGTTGTGCCCAAATTCTGAAGTATCTTCTCTTTTCCTCTTGATTTTTCAGAACAAACCACTGCACACGCAACAGGGCAGCTGTGGCCAAAAGCTCTTTCTGTTTTGCTTCTTTGGAAATTGTAGCATGATGGGAAATAACCTCTCAAGGAATTAAGTAGTACTCCTTCACTTGCAAATAGTGACGTTGCAAGATCTCCAGTCTTTGCCAAATCTTTTAGTGTATGAGCTGTTGTGGGAGGATGCCGCAGTTTTCAAAGTCTTCTATTGCATGGTAGGTATAACTCTAAGCACCACATCTGAGGGCTCTTGATAGGTGAAATTTTGGACCATAGTCTTACTAAGACGTTGTAATAGTACAATTAGGATCAAAAACAGCTTCTTGAGCCCCTCCAGTTGAAACTGTTTCCGGGGATTACCATCATTTCATTATATGTGACCACAAATGACCTTTTGGGCTTTGATGTCACATCACGAGTAACTCAGTTACCACACACACTTTCAATTTCAAAATTTCTTCCTTTTATTCTGTATTTCACAATTTGATATCAAGTCTTATGTGGCAGTAACATTACAGTGACCTTAGCCATAACCTTTCTACTTTTGCAGGTTGTACATTGTACCAAAATAAAATAAAATTTTAAAAAAGTTTCCAGATGTTTTATATTTTGTGTAGTAAAAATGAAGAAACACTGGTTTCTAAAAATGGTCCTCTGGTATTAAAATTGAGCAACTAAAATCAAGCACATTTTACATTTAGTATTGACGCTTTCATTCACTTTGTCGTCATTTAATGTCATAATTTAACCGGTGTTTACAATGTGTCTCATCATAAACAAAAGAATGGTGCTGAATGGATTAACCTACCCTAAGTAACTCGTCATTTCTGCTTGTTTATTTGTTATTTATTTGATAAGACTTGATTTGATAAAACAAACCATGGTCTCCTGTGACTGTGTTTCTCAATAGTGTATTTGTTATCTCTGATACATTATCTAGCAGCCTTTTACCTCCTCTGAGGCACGTCTCCTCGTCACCCTGACCTGCTGCTCCTCTCCAGGGGAGAACAGTTTTGCCGGGCGTCTCTCCTCCTGAAATGCTCGCAGCTCAAACTTTGCCCTGCTTCTCCCAGACTCGTCTCCCTGCATGTGTCCGTTGGTTTTAATGGCAGACTCGTCCTGGTGGAGGAACGTGGTTTGTTTTTGTCCCTCCACAATGATCGAGTGGTGATTGACAGGGGAGGAGGGTGACACACACACAGAAGGAGAAGTTCCATCTATGCAGATCGGTTTGATGTGACCTGACAGAGAGGGGTTCCCATTGGTGGGTGTTTCTGAGGCTGCATCTAACACCTGGTCCAGGTAGCAGATCTCCTATGGACACAGCAGTAATATTTCAAATTACTGAAAAAGACTATGACAGAACAGGCTGGCAATTTCAAGTAATAAAACAAGAAGTTAAAACATTTGAGGCAACTCTTGTTTCGACCTGCATACCTGCACCACCTCACTGTCAGGAGTCTCTACTTTCACACCAGCTGGACTGTGGGCTCTGTTACTAGGGCTGCTGAGGCAATCATGCTGGATCTGCTGGCTCTCCAGTTCCATGGCTGCAGGCCTGTCAGTGATAACGCTGACTGATTCCTGGAAACTGACGGTTTTCAGGGCTCGCTCTCTCGGGATTGAGTCACCGACATCCTCGGTTGCCTGCCATAATTTCTGTGTCAAACAACGAAATTTCAACAAAGGTGTTTCAGAAGCTCTGCAAGCAGAAGCTGTGTGATGGTCGATTTGATAAAAACAATGTGGACATTTAATAACTTGCTTTACTTTAGATATTATTTTGAAAAGTCAACCTCTTCTAACCGCTATCATTCAGACACATAAATTCACATGAATTTTTTTGGTCTGCATTGCAGCAGAACAGAACAGAGTGTTCTGACTGGTTCCCACCACTAAGGGGCACCAAAATATACACAGCTGCTGCTTTATGACAGAACACAGCTACAACATTCACAGCACTTTCTTTCTTTTGAAGACATTTCAGGTTTGAGGTGCACTGTTACACACATTCACTCATCTTTTCTTGGAGGAGCTTCACTGAAGTGTTTCAGATTAAGTGCCTGGCTCAGGGCCATGTCGTCAGCAGCTGTTACAAGAGGAATGAATATCGTCCAAACCCAAAAGATTTTCCTACTGTGGGAACAGGGCCCGTTGCAAGTAATGGTATGAATGCTAGACAACTGCTACATGTCTTCTAATGGAATTAAATCTGTATGGCACAACATTATGAAAATACACAGGTGACCTTAGGTGAGCTAACACAGTTACATCACAGTTATTATACCATGACTTAAAAGTATGTCACACCAATATATTTTTTTATATTTTGGAAGCTATTACTTTATAAAATCCTTACATTACATTGTATAAATACACTTTTTAAACTTACATATTACTTGTATTCATTCAAGGAAGAATATTACAAACAGTAGCTGAGTGTCTTGTGAAGGAGATATTGATTGAAGCATTAGCATGCACAGATCAGACCCACAACCTGGTTTAAT
Organism: Heterochromis multidens; assembly: GCA_015108495.1. Taxonomy (NCBI): domain Eukaryota; kingdom Metazoa; phylum Chordata; class Actinopteri; order Cichliformes; family Cichlidae; genus Heterochromis; species Heterochromis multidens. Next base: position 12,816 of record VUQS01001057.1, on the reverse strand, counting down.
GAATCATCTCTCACATTCCAGATCAACCATTAATAAGTAGCTAAATTTACACAGTTCAGCCTTGATTGACCTCCTCTTTGTCTGTACATTGCTCACTAAAACAATACTCTGTTGGTTTCCTTCTCTACTGCCTTTTACCCATTACAATTCACCCTTAAGCATGTGTATACCTCTAAGAGGAGTTGCTGACCTCCTCTTTGTAATATTTCAGTCTGTGTGAGGGGATTTAATGAGCAGCAAACTAATTTGCTGTTACATTAAAGCACACAGCCATAAGGTAGAACTGCACCAACAGGTTAATGGACAGAAAAGTAACTGGCCACTAGTTTAAAAGAATGATGTCCCCAGGTTTACAAATGTGAAATTTTGGGTGTTTTAAAGATCCAGACAGTTAATGAAGTCACCCTGAGCACTGGGATATTATGATCAATATTTTGACATTCTTTTTAATGTTTTATAGACCAAACAATGAATTAAGAAATAAATACGTGAGAACAAAAAATATTGTTAGATGCAGCTCTGCCATAAGGTGAAAGTCTTTTCCTCCTCTTACACCTCAAGCCTCAGACAAGCTACCTGACTATCATTTTATAATAGTATAATATCAGTGACACATTTCAGCTGCACTTATTATCACCATGAAAATTAAACCTGGATCACTTTCTTTTCCTCATGTACCATTCCCTCTTTTCTCTCCCTTTCAGTTTCTTGATCTACTCTTCCTCTGAATCGCCTCACTTCCTCTTCACTGCACTTTTCATGCCTTTTCCTTCCTCTCTTGCTTCCTCTCTGCACTCTGGGATTGCTCAAATGCACAAACAGTGGTCAGTAAAGTCACTTGGAGGATTATACCAGCCTGCCTCTGTTTAAAAAGCTTTGTCATTATGAAGGAACAATTTCCTCTCCATTCCTCTCACCTCCTCACTCATATTTTCTTTAGTGCTCTCTCCCACCTCCCTTTTAATAAAAATGTTGTCTGAGGGCATCTTGGTGACCTATCTGCCTCTCTCTCTCTCTATTAACACATTCTCTTTAAGGTATACCACCAAATGTCCAATTTAAGTTTATTAAATGTAAAACTCTGTAATGTAAAATAACATTAAATCTCTAAAAACAGAAACACCTACTAATGGATTTGTGAGTCTTTAGGGACAGTGGTGTTTTGTGCTAAATACTAACATCAACATGCTGACATGTTTAAAATGTCAGTTCTATCATGTTCTAGTGACCCCTATCTGGGTTTAACATGCTAATGTTGGCTACTTAGGGCAAGAGACAGCTGAAATTGATGGGGATTTACTTTGGTTTTATAGGTACTAAGGCATTAACATGAATAATATTTTGACTGGAAGATGGGACTAAAAGAGCAGTTTACAGAATTTATTACAATCCATCCAGCAGTTGTTAAGGGATTTTACCAGAAACCACAAATGTCAATCTCATGGTGGTGCTAGAGGAAAAGGGAGGGGAGCACTGACATTATTAAGATTTATCCTCTGGGAAATTACTGTCTTTACAAAGATTCATGATAATCTACTAATAATTATTGTGATATAGCAATCAACACCACAGTTTTGGCAACATGCTAATGTCTTCCAACCGTGGCTCTTACAGTTAACTAAAACTAGACTAAAAACTAAAATTGTATGTGAAAAAACATTTTATTTACTAAAAAAACAAAACAAAACTAGACTTTTGGAAAAAAAAAAAGAAAAACGAAAACTAAATGAAGGGATTTTGTGAAACTGGAAAACTAAAATAAAAATATATAGGAAATCTTTTTAGTTTTAGCATTTAGCAGTTAGTTTCGTAAAATCTGTTATCACAGCTTGCCTTATGAGGCTTTGATGGACATGTTTATTGAGACTTTAGATGTCTACAAGACATCTAAAGTCTGTAGTTTTACTGTAATACTTGTACTGATTTTCCTAATAATAATTAAGTCTAAATAATTAAGACTAAAACTTGTGCTGAAAACAAACTAAACTGAAACTTTTTCAAACAATAAAAATTAAACTGAAACGAACAAACCAGCTCAGAAATCAAACTGAAACTAAACTGAATTAAAGACAAAATAAAATAAAATAAAAATAAAAAATAATTAGAAAATACAATTCAGTTGAATTCAAGTGTATTTATATAGCGCCAATTCACAACAACAGTCACCTCAAGGTGCTTTATAATGTAAGAACCTACAGTATTCTGGAGAAAACCCCAACAATAAAGCAACCCCCCCTATGAACATGCACTTTGCAACAGTGGGAAAGAAAAACTCCCTTTTAACAGGAAGAAACCTCTGGCAGAACCAGGCCAGAGAGCGACAGCCATCCACCGTGACAGATCGGGTGGTTAGGGGGAAGAGAAAAGAAAAAGAGAGCATAGGGGGACAGGACAAAACACAGGCTAAGGGAGAGAGGAGACAAACTTTAATGACATGTTGCAGTGGTATATAAACATGTGGGGAGAAGCGCACAGTGCATCACAGGAAGTCCCGCAGCAGTCTGAGCCGATAGCAGCATAACTAAGGGATGGTTCAGAGTCATCTGATCCAGAAAAGCAAAGGAAAGTTTAAAGCCTTGCAACCCACACGGTACAATAGTTAACAATGACCTTACAATACCTGATCTCTACAGCACTATGTCGGTTAATCACACATGAAAAGAATCTGTGTGCAACTCTTAACTCTAGCTCAATTCAACAGTGAGGAAGGTGGCGCCACCTTCTGCTGCTATTCAGCGGCTGGGCTTTAAAGTTAATTATTTACAGAATCAAATTCTCAAGGAGGGAGATGAGGAAAATACAAATTAGGAAAATAAAAAGATAAAAGTCACGCAAAAGAAACTCATACATGGATTCATAAATATCTGTCACATTACCCAATCCTGCAGACAAAAGAAGTGGACTGATACACTGAGCAACATCCCTAGAGACATTAGTACAACTAACAAAAACACCACTTCAAACAGCTCTTTAGTCTTGACAAAGACCAATTTTATAATCACATTCTCTGCACAGTGAGAATCATGAAAATATCTAATTTGGTCAAATAATCATAATGCTAATTGCAGGCTGATTTATTACTTCTACTACAAGAAAGTCTCTAAACTTCACAGCTATCATGAAATGTCTTGATGCATGCTCAATAATCCAGGTAAGGAAATCCCAGAAAGCTGAATCTGTTCATCTGGACGTGGAAGTCACTTGGATGAAGTGACGACACGTTTCTCCCACTGAAAACGCTACGTCCAGATGAACAGATTCAGCTTTCTGGGATATCATGAAATGCCTCATGCCACTTATTTAGGCAGCTATTTTAAAGTATTACCTCATTTAACTTTAATTTCAGCGCTCATCAGGACATAAAGACTGAATGAATCATAAATCAAATAAAAACTGCTCAAAAAGTTCGTTGACTTTGCCCAAAATATGAGTTCAAGAGCTTTTTTATACTCCTGGAAGTTATTTTTCCACCACCATCTTTGCTGTTGTGGAATAGATTTCAATTTATGATTCTGGGAGTGCCATGTCTCTCTCTTATAATGTCTCTGCTACTACTATATCATTTCTGCAAAAGGAATTCGAGGCTGTATTTTTCAATCTCCTTTTCCTTCCTCCATCTCTAGTTTCTTTGTTTTCTCTCACACATTCACACTCAGCCTTCAACAAGTCAAAAGATTTTTCACCCAGTTAATTATATTAGGGATCATGTGAGGACCAGATGTCCCTTCTTTTTACACACACTCACCCCCAGATAAGCTCCTCTGTCTACTTATTTGACCTGCTGAAAATATTACACACATGTATACGTGTATGTGTTTTCATGTGCAGGAATGTGTGTGCAGGAGTGCGTGTCCAGCAGGCAGGACAGTACAGAGGGGGAGGATATCCTGTTACTGCCCCGGGAAAACAGTACTACAGTACAGGAATGTTTCATATGTAGTGCTATTCTGCTGCACACACACAAAAGGAGTGTGTATGTGACTGTAACTGTGCATCGGTGCATGCATGCACGAGTGTGTTCTTTCAAGTGTGTGTATTTGTATAGCAGGTGTGCATACGTGTGTGTGTGTGTGTTTCTGACTCCAATAGAGGTGAACTGACATTCCAGGCATAACTAGTTGTCCTCAAGGCTCGGGCTCTAATACCTATGATGAGGGACACTGTACACCCTGCTTGTCTGAATAAAGGAGCAAGCTGTCTGCATGCATGTGTTTGTGAGTGTGAAAGTGTGGAAAGAAACCATCCGGCTATGAAAAAGTCAAATATAGTTATATATAGTTTTATAGTTATATAAAAGGATATAATAGGATTGATTTGGCTGTAAGACTAACATGAATGTAAAAAATGATGTTAATAGTCTAAATAGTCCCGCACCCATCTTACTATGATGTGTTAGGTTACACTGGGTGTATTATGATTTTATATTGGGTGGGAATTCAGTGGAATACAATCATGACACTATATGAGTCAGCTATAGTCGCATGTTCTCTCTCAATGCTGTCTCATTCTCTGCCTGTCTCCAGCTGTCACATCTGGAAATGCTTAGGCTCTGGCTGTGATACCCAAAAATCACAAATACACACATATAAACACCCTGTCTAAACACACACACTGAGCTGCATGCCTGAGACGCTGGGGGCGGTGGTGGGGAACATACTCAATAAGATGAGAATTTACCCAAATACTACATGGACACAAACTTCATGACTCACAGGCTGTACACACACACACACACACACACACACACACACACATTTTCCATAACTTCAATATCACGTCATGGTCTTTCGCTGGAACACACAAATCAGCCAAAATACATGGCAAACATGAAGTGAAAGTATGATGATGCAGTCACACAAACACTCACACTACACTTCTGTGTAACCCAGTGCAGGCAGTGTTCCCGTATCTGTTTCCTGACTGAATATGATCTTGTGTAGTAACCAGAGCCTGGTGCTGGTTTAGCCCTATGTTCTCATACCTAAATAGCCTGGATTGGGAACCCAGGCCAAACAGTGCTATTCACTACATCTTCATTGTTTAATCATTATTCCTGTAAGACAATTTGAAATTTCATGGCACCTTATTAACAGACTAAATCAGTAGTTTAATTGATCCACAATGAGTAACAGGTTGGCAATGACAGCAGACAGACAGGTGTGCTCAGTGAGGGGGATACACAGCTGGGGTTAAACAGGCCAAAGTGTGCAGTTTAACATGATGTTCAAACATCTGCACAAACAAAATCAACAGCATTTCCACTTTGGCATACGTAATCTACAAAAATCTGTTAGGGTGTGTGCCTTGGATTGGATTTCTCTCTCTTTTCTATCACTTTCCCTTCTTCTCTGTTACAATACAAGTTCACGCTTGCCTGCTCTAGCTGACATTTCACAGGATTTTTACTTTACTTATATTTGAAAAAAAAAAAAAGGACAACGTAGACAGAATATTTTACCATGCCTTGACCAAATAAAAGTATAATCTAATGAACTACAGAAGTGCCATAAAAAATTAATTTCTCAAACAAAAAATACTAGTTACTACTCACCTGCTGCTCTTTCAAGTACAAGTAGACCAATCTATTTTAGAAATATCTGTACATCCATGGTGTAATGTTTAAAAGCTGCACCGTAACATCCGTGGATCTTCTTTCCTTAAGCTTTATCCGTTTTCCTATTTAGCTCTGTCCAGCCCTGGCCTGTCTCGTTCCAGATAGTGGGAGTGCCGGACTTTTCCCTAGCCAAGCCTTTTCCTCCTCTTCTTCTCCTCCTTTTCCTCCCCTCCCATCTCTTTTCCTCTCCTCCACAAAGCTTCTCCTTTCTCAGTCACATTCTTGCCGGGCTGCAACGGTAAGCTGTGATGTCATGGGCTAAGTGTATGCATGTGTATGTCTTTCCCCGCATGCACATGCTCATGCACAAAGACCCCTTCTGTGCAGGCCCTCATAGACACAGGCTACAAAACATCCATCCTGTGCCTCCTCCCTTCCTGTACAAACTCTCTCTTTCCCCAGTGCACACTACTTGCTCACTTTCCCTTTAACCTACAACTCCGACAGGGAGAAAGAGGCGATGATGAGGAGATGATGACTGAAGAAAATAGGAGGGGCTGATAAGAGAGTAATGGTATTTTCTTCTGTCATCATCAGCATGGGACTGTTGACTCATGCTCATATTAAGGTTAGACTGATTCACTGGCTGTATTCACCTTTTAATAAAATTAATTTAACCCTGCTGCCTCAAAGCATTTCATTATTGGTGCTTTTAGAGGACAAATCTAAGTTGGTCTTAATGCTGTTTGATAGGCTTGTCCACCTTGACAAAGATAAAACGTAGGCATAAATGGCAAATACCAGCATTAACTATCTAATCTGTAACCTCAGTGCCGACATGAATAAGCAAACCCTGTCATATGAATCAATCTTTGTATCCCAGGGTCGCTCTAACCCTATTCGTGTGTGTTACTGTGTGTGTGTTTGTTGGGTCATAGGATCAGGCTCCTAGAAATTAGAGCTGACCTTGGTCATGGTTCACTTTCTCTGCTCACAAACACTACATAAAGACGCAACTGAAGTGGAAAGACTTTAGTCCAAGTTACAAAAGCAATTAGTCATATTGTGTTAGCGGCTGCTAAACAAATGAGGATTGTGCTACAAGCAGCTAATGCCAATAACTGCAGCTATGAAGATTCCCTTTTAAAGAAAACAAATACCTATTTTAGGATCAGGGCAGCACCTTATTCTCTGGGTATGTTATATGGATGCAGATGACCCTTTGGACCACTTACTGGACTGGGAGCTAAACACTTTCCTTGTTTCATGGACACACACAGGAAATCTTTCCTGCCACATACAATAATATCTTTGTATGTTATATGAAATTTACATCAATATTTATTTATTTAGAACTCTTTTATGTCTTGATGCATGCTCATTAATCCAGGTAAGGAAATCCCTTTTAGTTTATTTCACTTTTTCTACTTTTTATTTAAGTGTGCTCCATCTTTTGGGTAATTTTTACTTTATTGAGCTGTTTTATCTCATCATAATGTATGTATTTGACTGAGCTATTCCACCTTATGTAAGCTTTATTGCTATAGGTTGTGTCTAAAACTTTGGCTGATGTAACAGTAATTTCCAAACTTTTGGGATAAATAAATTTGCTCTATTTAACTATGTTCCTCCTCTCTACTGTTAACTTGTGACACTTTGCCAATGAAAAGAAGCCTAGCCAGATGTGATACACCTGGAGAGGCACAAAGCACAAGCACTATTCTTGTTTTCTTTGACTATCAAATGTGAAATGTCATCTTTTTAGGCTTATTGAGGATGTTTTGGATCTTATTAAAAACTGAAGGAAATCAGAAGAGCATGTGGAGAACAGAGGTCAGAGGGGTTATTCTAATCTGAGGGAAAGGAAGCCCTGAAAAAGCTGTAGTTGAGTGTGACAACCAGGAGCTGTCCTAACTGTGAATTCAATACTGACCACAACGAAAAGTGACTAAAAGCTGAAATTAAATGTGAGCTGTGCCACTCCTGCCCCTTTTAAGTGCCCCCGTTTGAACTGACAAATCACAAGTAGTCAGTGAGTTCCCAGGCTCGAAATAACTCTGGGCCATATGATGAAGAGAAACCGGTCACAGAAAAGTGGGACAGTAACCCAATTATCACATATACACTGGGGAGATTAATTTCAGGGTGGGTTGTAATGAACAAAGAGACTTGCGATGGTCATTTCTGTATGCCAGTGCTAGTAATTTACAGAGGGATAAGCTAATTACTGCAAACTTAGTATTAGACGTATTAGACGAACTGTGAAAGATGAGAAAACAAAGAGAGATTTACAGACTGAGGAAGACACCAGGAGAGTGAGTGACTGTGTGCGCGTCTATGTGTGAATCCATGCAACTGGGTCAACACTATTGAGTCAATAAACGAGCAATGCCCGGAGCAATCTTATGTCATAGAAGTTGATCATGATTGATTAAAAGCACAGCGAATGACACACTTAACCATTACAGCACGGCAGAAAGACACAAATGTCTACCCCCACCATACACATGATATTCAAGCATACAGTTACAAGTAAGTTTTTCACATATTGTAAAAAAACCAAACCAAAACAAAAAACAGCGTGTGGTTCATAATATGCAATGGGTTAATTTGACAAAAGTTCAACATAGGAGCCCAAGCGTTAAATTCTGAATTCTTTGAGGTAAGTTTTCAATGAGTGACACGTTTTTTTTACAGGTCACGAGAGACCACAAACCCTGTAGGCAAGCAGCAACTTCTGGGACTTTAAAATGAAGTCAACTTTAAATTGCAGTTATGCTAGTGGTCACTTGAAACTGGCTCCAAAAGTGAGTCAATCCCCACAGGCTCCCATGTTAAAATGCCCAACTAAAGCATATTTACAGCCAGGAGCAAGAACAGTTTTGGCCTCTATGGATAGTTTCCCTCTTAATAACAAGAGTACTCATCCATCCATTTGGATATTGGCAAGTATGGTGGCTTTTGGAGCATTTTTAATAAAATGATCTGATAAATAACACGGCGTACTGGGTGGTACAGCTTGTCCAAGGAGTTTGTCAATTATATATTAGTCTAATACTTTGCAGTAATTAACAGATATCTGTGTCTGTATGACGCACCCATGGATGCCACTTGCTAAAAAGGCATGCTAGAACTAGCTAATAACTTATCACCCTATCATCCGAATATGGTCACTTCCACCTCCAAAAAAAGTGATCACGGCAGCGACCACAGCCTAAACCAATAGGTTATGTCACATTTAATATTACCATCTTTTAGACTTACAGTTGATTTAACCACATTTTTGAAAGAATATTAAAATCTGCAAGCTAACAAAGCTAACAAAACTTTTCAATCCTAAAGAAGCTCAAAGTTATATTCAGAGTATAGTTATTATTATTCCTTCATGTCTGCAAACAGTACATTTGTACTTTCTAATGTATCCCAGCCAACATGAGCAATAAAAACGCCTTAGTATTGTTAACAACTCTGTGTTATATAACAAATAAAGATAAAGCTACTTCCGGCTGCTCCCTTATTCACAAGGAGTCCCCACAGCAGATAGCTGTGTTTGATTTGGCAGATTTTTATGCCAGATGCCCTTCCTGACGCAACCCCAAAGAGATTTTTGTCTCCTCCTGGGACAAATAAAGATATAGTTGGAAATTAGAAGACTTCATTGTCCATCGGGATTGTAAAAGTTGTACTTTTACAAATTTATAAAACGTTTTAAAGGGAGTGAACCACGATTCTACTGCAGCGTAGTCTATTTTCTAAATGACCTAAAAACTTATTTTCATTAATATTTAGGAAATATTATCTATTTCCAGAAAAGGAAGGAAGGCTTTATAACGCTGTCTGGTTGAGGAGAAATGTGTCAGTCATCTGTTGTGCAGTCTAATTGATCCAATGTCAAAGCAAATGTCGAAGCAAATTTTCCAGGCTTTAACATCCTATCAAAACCAGCCCCTTTCAGGGGAGGCTGGCTAATACTGAGTACAGCAGAGTCTGCAGTGAAATATTTCCATCCTTCAGTCTCAAAACAGTCCTGCGAGACCACAACAACAAAACTGAATATGGGTGGTGAACATATCAATCTTACAAAAGTCAAACAAAAAGATCCTGCAAACTAAAGGAAGCAACTAATTGGATATAAACCTATCACTGCTCACAGGGTCATCTTAACAGGAAACCAGGAAGCTGTGGTAAACTGTGTCCATGGAAATGGCATTCAACACAGGAAATGCATCCAAAAATACATGCCACCTGCACAAAAACAGACACACAAATGCAGACTATTAATGGGGTCAACTTAAAAAACCCGAAAAACAACAAACTGATTATGCAATTGTTTATCCAATTGCTGATTGTTAATTAAACAAATAAAGGATTAAAACACGACAACAAGTCCCAGTAAAAAGTTTTGTTGGGCAACTTGATTGCTTAGTTGCTGTTTCCACCAACACTCACAGTTATGAGTTCACCTGTGAAACAAACTGGCTGAAGCATCGTTTTTTTTTCTTGCTTTTAGTGGCATTGAAAAGACAAATGAAGATTAAGCCCAAGCAGCCTCTGTTTTTCTCAAAAAGGTTGATAACGCAACAGCATTAAAGATGAGGCTGTCACATAGCTGCAGCCTTTTCTCTCTAACAAACACAGAGCAAGCAGCAAAGAGCCAGCACTGCGACAGCCACATGTTCAAGAAGCTTAAATGTGAAGAAAACTGATCTTTTCAGCTGCTCCCATACACTGTTTGTTTCACACAGCGACAAAGCTACACAAAAAAGAGCAAATTAACATAAAAGCGGTCTGAATGCAAATAAACTGCCTGTTTAGTTTTTCATTCATTCCATCCATCCATCCATTTTCCTCCACTTACCCAATTCAGGTTGCGGTGGGGCTGGAGCCTATCCCAGCTGTCATTGAGCTTAACTCATAAAGACAAACAACCATTCACGCTCACATTCACAACTACAACTAATTTAGAATCACCAATTAATCTAACTGGGAGGAACCTAACTCCGGAAAGAAGCCAGAGCACCCGGAGAGAACAAATGCAGGCACGAGGAGAACATGCAAACTCCACACACTGAGGCACTAGCTGGCCAGTGGATTGGAAAAATGCTAACTACTGCACCACCGTAACAGTTTGCCCCAATCTTACAGTCAACTTCAGGCTGACTGCCTGACGGCCAGCAGGCTACCCCTCTAAAGGTGGGCATGGGGTACACCCATAGACAGCATAAAAGATGGACACAGCCATTGTGATGTCACCCACTGGTTTCTGAAACCTCAAGATGAGCGATGTCGCCGTCGCCATGTTGAGGTTGTGAAACAAACTGTGATGAGAGAGGGGCCGGTCTGACTGTCACCCTGGATAATCCTCCTCTATGAAACACAGTATGACCAAAATTTATGAAATGTTTTACTCAATCTGACCCAAAATGAGTGACACAAACTCATCAGGAAGGTCAGTCATAGAGGTCAAGTCAGAGAGCTGTTTTCCCAAAGACTCCTGCAGGACTGGAAGTCTTTTTGCAATCACATCTATCATTCCCTGGTGGCCATTAAAAAGAATGCAGGTTTAAGGCACTTCTGTGTTAGCTTCACTTTTCAGACCCGAAGCTATGTCCTTCTTATAACTCATCATTTGTTTACTTAGGTTATTAATAGAAAATATAAGTCTACCAATATATATTATAAGTAAAGGGCCTAGATCTACTAGCCCGATCTACTGGCCTGGGGGGCCAGTGGGACAAAAAGGTTACTGTGGACACAGACTGATGGATATAACAGCATTCATTTGCAGTCCATGCAACCCTACATTAAACAATTCACAGCCAAGCAGTACAGCAGAAATAAAGCAAGGTCCATCCTGTTCTATTAGGACTAATATAATAAGTCTGTCTATTATTACTCTCCACTATGCTACAGACATACATACAGAGTGACAGCTTATTGCAGCACTGCAAAAGAATATTCACCTACCCACTGCCAGAGAGCCTGAAACAACAACCAGACAGAAATCATGTTAAGGTCCCTTTTCGAGGTTTGAGCGGTACACAGAAATGCGCTGCATGTCTGGACTCGTATCAAGTGTGTCCCTTTAAAAACCTCTCTTGACACAACTCACACTCAAACCCAAACCCCCGAGACCCTTTCATGGAGCAACAACAAAGGGCCTGACAGGAGCTTCAGTGAGATTTTCCAGGCTGAATACTAATGCTACACAGACACACATACATACACACACGCACTTTCATGCTCACCGATGAGGGCTCTTAAGCAGAAAGGTCTGTAGTCAGAGAGTGTGACCAGTCGTTTACACAAGCTCTCCAAGCATAGGATAGACAGCCAGATTAACACTCCCAGCACAAGTACAGGGCTAACTGGAAGAAAAGACAGTCTGAACACAGTAACACTGGACAGCTGTCCCAGTATTACTAACAGTATGTCTTTTAAAGGCCATGACTGCATTGCTTTAGTGTAGATCTCTGTGTGTTTAATAATATTTCATACTGTGAAAGCAAAACAAACTGTACTGGGCTACTTGCCCAGCGAATTGGTGCAATATGTACAGTATGTATTATGTGACGGCTGAGGTACAGTGAGTCAGTTGCCAGTGCAGAATGTGCGCTGTTTAAAAAACCTTTTGCAAAGTAAAGAAATGCTGATTATCCTAAACCAGAACACCTTAAACACAACATATCATATATACAGTGGGGCAAAAAAGTATTTAGTCAGCCACCAATTGTACAAGTTCTCCCACTTAAAAAGATGAGAGAGGCCTGTAATTTTCATCATAGGTATACCTCAACTATGAGAGACAAAATGAGAAAAAAAAATCCAGAAAATCACATTGTCTGATTTTTAAAGAATTTATTTGCAAATTATGGTGGAAAATAAGTATTTGGTCACCTACAAACAAGCAAGATTTCTGGCTCTCACAGACCTGTAACTTCTTCTGTAAGAGGCTCCTCTGTCCTCCAGTCGTCACCTGTATTGATGGCACCTGTTTGAACTCGTTATCAGTATAAAAGACACCTGTCCACAACCTCAAACAGTCACACTCCAAACTCCACTATGGCCAAGACCAAAGAGCTGTCAAAGGACACCAGAAACAAAATTGTAGACCTGCACCAGGCTGGGAAGACTGAATCTGCAATAGGTAAGCAGCTTGGTGTGAAGAAATCAACTGTGGGAGCAATTATTAGAAAATGGAAGACATACAAGACCACTGATAATCTCCCTCGATCTGGGGCTCCACGCAAGATCTCACCCCG
>VUQS01001050.1:0-15470 GCA_015108495.1 Heterochromis multidens | reverse complement strand
GGAAAAATTTTTTTTTTTCTTTTCCTTTTTTTTTTTTTTTAGTTTTTCCTTTTTTTTTTTTTTTTTTTTTTGAGTCACTCACATCTTAATTTATGGAAACGAATCCCTTCATTAACCACATATGTTGCTCTGCTGTGGTGTTTTCATGGATACGCCAGGAGGGGCAGGAAGATACAGCAATGACCATGTCTAAACATCTCTTAACTTGTGCAGCGCTTACACTCAAAGGTAAATGGGGCATATTTTGTTTCTATGGTGACTGTATAGTATTTTCCTTCCTGAGGCTATTTTGTACAATTCACAGCGTGTAGGTACACTGGAAGAAGTTATACTAAAGGCACAGAAAGGCACGGGAAACAGATCTTAGGTTATACTTTTATGTTACTTTTTATGGTAAAGTTTGTGTGTAGCTATATTCTCATTTACTACATAATAAAGGAGGGATTTAAAACACACATTCAGAACTGTTAATGAAATAAATACCCCATTATTGTGGTCCTGCAATAAAAAGATGGATGATAGTTCAGTTCTTGGATTCTCATTGATACTCCCTTTGGAGAAATGGGTGTTCACTATGAATACAAATCTTGCATCAGGCCGCCTGCTGTGTATTTAAATTGGAGTCTTTTTTGTCAAAGAGCCAGCACACCCACACAGCAGCAACAGCTGCAGGTGATAACTGGCAATATAGACATTAAGAAACTGCAGAGTAGAAAGATAATCTGCAGAGGTCTGTCCATCACTGAAAAAATTATTTTAGTTGGTGATAAAGTTTTCAGCAGACTGCAGCTTTGGTTCAGGGTAACGTCAAGAAACGTCAGTTGAGATCAATTTTGGAAATATTTGGAAAACAAAATTTTCTCCTTGACATTATGAAGAAATATCTCCTTTACATCAGAGCTTCAAACTAACTTTGAGTTAGAATTTGAGTTTGGATTCTTTCCATTGTTTATTTTCCTCAATCATGATGAGTGAAGAGCTGACTACAGGATGGAAACTGCAACATTTCAAATCTTGGCTTTTAAGGCTACCAGCAGTATAATTAAAAATAAATGTAACATGATGTAACACATTTAACACCTTGGTTAATCTATCTATCTGTCTATCTGTTTATCTGTCTGTCTGTTGCCTGTGCATTTACGTTACACGGCTTAAAGACTTACGTTTGTTTTACTACTATTAACATTTACCATTGTCTTATAAGATTATGCTAAACTTCTGACCAAATTTCATTAAATCTGTTTAGGTGATAAAATAGCACAAAGGAACTACCAAAGTACTTTGCAGCCATCTTAGTACTGCCTCCAGTTATATGCTATATTGTGTAAAAACACCATGCCAAAGCTTCTTGCCAAATGTGCACATTTGAATATTGCAATATTCAAATATTCACACGAGGATATTGCAATATTCAAAAGGATATTGTGAATGGAAGGTTTTCCACCTATGGTAAACATGCCTCAGCTTGAAGTGAAATGTCTTATTTTTTTTCTTTTGGCAACTACTCAAAGGAATCATGTTAAGAAAGATAATGGCATGCAATTGAAGGCTTTGATTTCCAGTTACTCTTGACTGCTGTCCTGTTGCATCTAGTTGAGGCGATTTTCTGTTTTACTGTTATCAGACAAATATGTGCAAAACCATTTCAAACACAGCATGACCTTTGTTTTGAGAAACGGGGCTGGCAGTCGGCTGTGATTTAAGGCAGATGTGTGTGGAAGTCTTCCTGGCGCTGAAACGCAAAGACCCCATCAGGTCCAAGCTGAGACTGAAATGTGTCGAGCCAAAGAGAAGATCAGGGAGGGTCGGTCTATCAGCAAAATTTAAAGAGTGGATTCAGTCTTTTCTTCCAAACCTTTTAGTGATGAAACAGACTGAAACTTTAGAGTTATCACTGAGAATAGACATTCTGCAACATCTGGATGACAATAGCAGCCTATTGTTTATGTTCGTGTGATAAGTTACACAATCTGCCCAAATTATAATGCAGATTGTGATTTAGTATTTACAAGCTAAGCAGTTAGCACAAGAGGTCTCGACTTGGAGCATACTTCCTTTTTGACCTCTCAGATTAAACAGCAGACGTCACATCTGCACACACATACACACACGTGCAACAAAATCCGTTGAAGTTCATGACATGAAAGATAAGTGAAAACAGCTACAGAAAGAATGCATCATAAAGTGGTAGTGCATCTTTCTTTGTATTTCCCAAACCCAAGACATGAAATATAATCAGGGACTACAACAGAAACAACCACATGAGAGTGGTAAATGGCAGATTTAACAAGGACAGTTTCATTACTCACTGATGGTTGTGTTTGGTCTTAGTGCACTGAGGAAACACAGCTGACCCCAGTCTCTATACACAGTGTAACTAAACACAACAGACTGGACGAAGGCCCAGGCTCCGCTCAAGTACTCCAAAATAGTTAGCAAGATATACACTTACAACAGTGACTCAGGAGCATGGGGTGGAGAATCAGCATATGGGTTGTTTTCATCATCTAGCGGAACACGTTCAACAATGTGGTGGAAGTTAATTTGTGCTTAAACTTTGGCAGGCCTTGTTCGCCTGAGATGAACTGTATATCACCATCAAGTCTACTTGTGAATTAACTTCAGTCCATTTAAGAATAGCCTCAGTGCACTGGAGCTGTTTCCATCTCTTCTGCTGATAGCTGTTGTTGCTTGTTTTTATGTTAAAGATTACAGCCAGTTCAGTTATTGCAGAACATTAAAATGGCAATTGCCAGATGGACTGAATAGCTGCTTTCATTTCTCTATTGACTTACAGAAATTGTTTGGCCAGACTTTTACATCTTCCAACATTGAGTCTGTCACAATGTCATAATAAAAATTATACAGATCCTTTAGAGTGCCAGGAAGATTTTTGTTTCACATTATGAGATCTTTTTTTTTTTTTGGCTGAAAAAACATTTACTCCACAAATAAGAGGCCCTCTTAAACCTTTGCTGTTTGTGTCTGTCAGCACCATTACTAGAAAGGGCCAATTCAAGTATCAGATTGCATTTTTAACTTTTAGCAGTCATGTTTGTCTGAAAAATTTACCCGCAATATATTTTTGGTATTAAAAGAATCCAGCCATCCCTGTGCTGTGATATTTTGTCAAAGCAGGTTAGAAGGTATGCGTTTACAGTGTACTATATTTCAATCTTTTGTGTGACAAGTATTAGAAAGTTCTGAATTATCGCTGTTGTTTTATCAGTTTGTGGAAAAGGGACTCGATTTCCTTTTCTGGCTTTTGTTTCAATCTTTGCTTGGACATTTTGAGGTAAACTCTTACCAAAGTGATTGTTTAAAGTTTCGCTTCAGTGAGCATGTGATATAGCTGCACCTTTATGGCCAATCAAACAGCTTCTTGCATACACTCTTACACCTTTGTGGCCCTTTTTTACTGTAGCCACTGATTTCGTCACAGCAATTTTCTGAATCCCTATATTATGGTTATAGCTTATCCAAATAAATTCACCCCTGCTTTTATGCAGAGTAAATAAAGTAACATCAAAAAAAAGCTTCAGCGTGTTTGTAACAATGCACGCATGTTGCTGTGTTTGACGGTTTATTTTTCAAGCAAATTTGGCTGTTTGTATGTGGCCTCTTTTAGTGGTCTTCTGGGCTTTTGCCTTGTGTGTTTTTACTGACTTGGATCAAAAGAAATTTTCCCTCACACAATTAGTCCATACCTGATGACTCAGGCAAAATACAAGCATGGAAAAGCAGCACTGCCAGTCCGTGAATACACACTGGGAAAGCCCATTTATCTGTGCTAGCAGTGGCAGATAGTGGGAAACGGTAATCATCAGCATCAATTTTATTTTGAAAAACTTTTTAAATAAATAACTAAATATTCTGAAAAAAAATACTGAAGTTTTTGACATTGTAAAAGAAAGTTTTCCTTCTCTATTGCTGTCAATTTAGAGTAGATTATATATGAAAGAGCTGAAGTTACTGATGGATAGTTGCGTTATAGATTTGAATTGTAGTTGCTGTGCTGGATGAGGAGAGTGAATCACAGTTCACACACTGTGTGTGTGGCCATATTGTAACTTGTGCTCTCAGATGATGAGGCACTCTTGCTTGCAGGGGCACTTTATTGGAGAGAGGCAATACAGCTTAATCACAGGCACAGGCCTGTTTTGGCTGCTGCTCATATCCACACATATATACTTCTACTTTGTTAAGTCCACCAGGGACATTAACAGTGTGTGATTTACCTGTTTTTTTATTTGCTGTTTGTTAGCAGGTTCACTCAAAATTTATGCAAAGATTTGCATGAAAATATGAACAGAGGTGGGGCAACTTGGAAGTGACTAACTTTTAGGAACTTTAACTTTTAGGAATTTTTTTTGATAGACTATTTGCAGTTGCAATACAGAGTGAAATTGGACATTTTGCATTTTTACACATACATAACAAATTGAAATAGGAAAATCTGTGAGTCGTCAGGAAAATATCACAAACTAATCCGTAGCCACTTATCCTGCTGGATCCAGGGACTTAATTCATTCATATTGTGGAAGGATTTTTTAGCCTTGGCAGAGACATGCGGTCTTAGACAGCGTTTTTTTTTTTTTAATGTCCCATTTTAAGGCACTGCCTCTAACTATAGTGAACTTTGTGTTCTCAATGTGATATCAAACTGAGCAGCTCCTGCTGAGTAATTAAGAGAAATAATTGTCTGCAGTTGTGCAGCAGAAGGTTTTAACAGTACCCTATGTTTTTCTGTGTTTTGTAAGTGGGTACTGTGTTCCTTGAACTGCGCCTGAGGCTATAAAAGATGATGAGACATGTCTGAATGAAAGGATAGATGCTGATGCAATTATATATGAAAGGTTGCCAATCAGGTTGATGCCAGTGAGGGGAGGAGTAATGCAGGCTTCTTTTATTGTAGACAATTGCTGTCATGCTCGTCTTGGCGACAGAAGAAGATTCTGGAAATATGTGTTTTGTGTATTTTAACAAGGTTATATACAATGTTAATGAACTAGTCTGAAAATAGTTATGAATTTAGCATCACTATTTATATAAAGAAAAAGCTGCTCAGTGTAAAACTGTGTCAGTAAGGTTTACTTGCATTTCACTATAATTAAGGTCAAAGTTTACAAAACTGTAGCTATATACATGTAACTGCACATCATCGAGAGACGAGCCTGACTGATTTAATCCCCTTTCCATGCTTTTTAAAGTCTGTTTTAGTTGCTTAGTGTGTCAAGTGTAAATGTTTCCATTCCTCTCTACTGTGAGTCCACATTTTAGAATTCCATCAAAAGTCATGAGTCCTCTAGGAACCTTTACAAGGTTTCTATGCTAAAATATCAAGTATGAAATAGAGTAAGGCCACCATTGTTAAAGGAGATAGTGACAATGGCGAACACTACTCTGAATTTCAAAAGTTTAACTAAACTGAAATGTCCACTTTGAATTTAGCTTGCCACTGAGTCAGTTATCCTTGACAGTGAGCCTTAAACTTGGTATTGATAGGATGAGAAGTTGCTTTTATGGATGTTGTGCTTTTAGACTTATGTTTGTTATTTATTTTGCACGGCAGAAAAAAATCAAAGGAAAATTAACGTTGTGGCTGTGTACATTGAGATGTAGTGTACAGCTTCCCAGGGAGCTGCTTTGTAGCAGCATCTGTTGTACTGTATGCTTCCAATTATTTGACACAAACTATTCACTCTTGTGCATTTGATGTGAAACCGGTGTTTCAGACATACATGCAAACTCCAGAACTTATTTTTTGTCAGTGGTTCTTTTTGAAACTTCAACAACCTAGGACTGGACCTCATTTAATTGGCAACCATACAGAGAGTTGAGAAGAACCAGACAAGTGTCTGTCAATCTAAAGACAAGCTGCATGATAACAAAACTGAAGATGACAGTAACCCAGAATGCATCTGTATGCTTACAGCACCACCTCTCTACACTGGACACCATTTGTCACACCTTCAGCTCTTCTAGAAGAAGGTATAAGTAGGTGGCCTTGGCAGAGATGTGTTTATTTTATTTTTTTTACACACTGGTTTTACTCGAATGGAGTGTAAAGCACCTGTAACCTGTCTGAATAGTTTGAATGTTTAGTGCCAAACCCTGCTCATCCACCTGTGAAACAGATTGCTCAGCAATGAGGAATTACAGCTGGTGTGCTTCACTGATGAACACTTTTACGCTGCATACCACTAAATGGAAAATGGAGATACTCAACTCAGCATCATCCACCGCAATGGGTGAGCAATGGCTGTCACACAGACTTTCCACTGGACACTTTCCTTTGTTGCGTTTAAAAAAAATAAACAAGTTAAAGAGAAGTTAAAAGTTAAACATTTTGGCCACATAAAAATGATTACACTCAGACACCAAATATATTGTTTGTTTATATCACGTTATATAAAGAATGATATGAATGTGGTATTTAGCAGAGATGATAACTGTTTAGTCACTTTTTAAAAACAAAATCTGTCTACAATCTTTTTTACATAATTACATTATTAATTATCCTTGGGTTGGATAAAAAACCAATTCACAGACGTCACAGTCCCTCTTACAGCCTGTGATAGACATGTTTTCCATTTTGTCATCTAAACAACTAATCAGTTAATGGTGAAAAAAATATTCAACATATGATTCAGAGATGACAGTATCCTTTACATGCAGACTAACTTTGGAAACTTTACGAAACATCTAGAAAGAGTCTGTGCAACTTTCTTCATGGGAAAGTACCATATCAAATCCCATCACCTTGATTAGCACCTTAGTTTAAAAGTTCAGTTTTAGTTTTAGTTGTAAACATAAGTGACTTTGGGGAAGCCATAATCCATAAATTAAACATGTAGTGAAATCCATCCATCCACTTTCTTATGGATTTTTTAAAAAGCACATAATTAGCGTACTTTGTACGTAGTGTTGCAAATATGTTCCTCAACAGTCATTTCACAAAATGCGCCACTTTAGAGTGAGTGAAGTTTGTGGGTCACTCAAGAGAGCTTGGACATTTTATTTTTAATTGGTTATAGGTAGAGAAAACTGGGACAAAGAGCTGTATGATATTCATTTTTTTTGTTTTCTAGTCAGTACTATTTTAACCACAACTGCCAAGCATACTTTGTGCTCACTGTCCAATGTCAGAAAACACAGCAAAAAGTTCTCTTTAAAAGCTTTATTGAGTCAACTGCACCATCTGCATCAACTCCTCCTGCTGCTTCAAAGATGCTCCAAAAGACGAGAAGACTAAATCTGCTCCTCATGGTGGAGCGTAAAATTGAAACTGATCTGCCAGTGACAGAAAATGAGCATTTGGCAATGCAGTGAGATCTTGAGAGAAAAGCATTCTACATTCATCTGTTTTTATTTCCTGTCTTTTTCAGATCACATGTCATTCAGTTAATCAATGAGGCCAACATCTTATTAAGAAAACCCCCTCTGATTTCATAGCTGTTTGTCCTTGTATACTCACTACTGCTCCCACTGTTTGAGTGAAAAGAAGCCTTCTTATCAGTAGTTCATTTTGGGTTTTATGTCAGCTGAAAACAGTAAACTAGCTGCTCTGTTCCTGTATGTATTATTTAGCTTAAAATCTGACCCTTTTTCTGTCAGTAAAGTTACTATATACCTGGAAAGTTTTCAACACTCCACCCAAGCAAGCAAGTGAATTTCTCAAGAAAGGGTTTAATAGAGGAGAGAGGAAATGAGTTCTTTAATGTGTCCAAAATGAACCATATGTTAAAGGGCTGTTTGAATTTCTAAAAGTAAATTTCATCTAAATAGCATAGCAAGTTGTCTCCAGTTTAATCACCTGCTATTATGCCAGGAATGCAATAATTTGTCTTAACTCTGTGGTACACATAATTTGAGAAAACTACCCTGCAGCAAGCTCCTTGTTTCCAGCCCAACATACCATGCAAATACACAAAGTCTGCAGGAATGCTTTGAGAACGTTACCTAGCCCAAGGAGACGAGTGCAGGTCTGACCGCTGCTATTGTAACATGATGAGGCTAAGCCTCAACAGTGTCTGAGGGGATGATCAGCTCCCTGTTGGGTCTGATCTTCAACACTAAATTCATTTTTTAAAGATTCATCAGCAATTAAAGTAAAATAGAAAAACAGGAAATATAAAAACCTTCTAATGCTGCATGTAAAAGTTTATCTTGTGCAATACCTGTTCTCCACACCTAGTTACTCTAACATGAAAACTCTTCACTATTCTACAACACTCCTTTGTTTTCTCTGTAAATTGCCTAGAAAATATGTATTACACACTAGACTACTTTGTGCAAGTGTATGTGATACACCTTTAGGCTACAGTACATCCATTCAGTGTAGATGATGGTAAAATTGTTCTATACCTCTGAAAAAAGCTCTATCTTCTCGCACTGACGTACGACTCCCCACGCTTACTGAAAAATATTCCAGTTTGTGTCCAACTCCAGAGAAAGCCAAGAGGGGGACGAGCAGATTCTTCTGTGAATTATCCCACACAGTCCTTTCCGAGTCTTGCACTTGTTTGAAAATTGTTCTGAAAGTAAGTGAGAAGCTCTCAGAGGCTGCAGGCTCTGCGTGGCTCTGGCGTTCTTCAGGTCCTAGTGCCTGTCTCTCTCGTCCCAGTCATGGCTGATAATTCACTGGAATAAATTTTAAAGGATGGTAGTTCACATTCAGTTGTCTGCTTGTCAGTTACTGGTCTGGCACAAATTTCAAATACGCCCATAAATATTTGGAAGGATCTCCAAATTAATGTTTCATTTCTTGACCTTGATGATCCCATAACACTACTCCCATTTTTATTTTTAATAAAATATCTCAGAAGGATTGCCATGAAAGTCTCTAGAGGATAAATCCTAATCACTGGTTATCCTTTGACTTATTATCTAGAACAACCAGAAGGATGTTTTCTCTCTCTCTATATTTTTTTTTTTTAATTTTCAGTGACAAAATATAATTGGAATAAAATTTTAGTTTGCATTAGTTCAAGGAAATTCTCATTCATAGTCCATATTTATCTTCTTTTTTATAGTTCTTTGGCTATGCAGAGTAAAAAATTATGGGAATTCAACCAATGCCACAGAGACCACAGAGACACACTTGTGTACAGTCCTCCAAAAATCCAAAAGTATGTCCCCTGGCAGTCAATGATGGTAAGAGGTAGATAGATTGAAAAGTCTGCATGAACAGAAAAGGGAACCAAGGCAGCGTTCATAAGGAAGAAGAAGAAGCTTGAAAAAAAAAAAAATCCCAAAGATTGAAACAGCAAGAATCAAACGAACAAAGAATGGCTTTGTTTTTTTTTTAAACATTTCACTGCACCTTTCTGTATTTTCAATATTTTGCCTAGTTCTTTTCCATTTGTTAATTTGTTACAACAAAGCATCTTTTGACAGCTACAGTAGATCAGTTCTGGTTTTCTATTTCTATTCTAGCTGAAATGATTTTAGAACTAAATTAAGAAGAATTAAACATCCTGCTCTGGAAGCTTCACAGTTGGTCTGTATCTCATTATGTAGCTGCAGAGGAGTCGTCCTCTGATTATGATGTAATATTAAAACAAAAAAAAAAATCGTCTGTCTTCTCAAAATTTCCCACAAGTATTGTCTTAGCCAGTTTAGTTTTGTGATGTGCTTCTTCTTGTAAAGTGTGACAGCAGATGTTACTCAGAGACAGATGTTATCATCTTCTTTGCAATTAATAGTTTTCCATTACAAATGTACTGATTTGGCTAAGATTGCTGTCTGTATTAGTGAACCTCTGAACTCTAATGCTGGAATAAATAATTATTTTGCCCTAAAAAGAGATGCTAAATACCTTGATTTTGTGAGTTTATTAATTCAGTCTATTACATTTCTTCATCAAGTTACTGCCAGTGCTTGTATTCTCCCAGATGGTAAATTGGTGCAATTGGTCGTTTTTTTTTTTTTCTTTGAGCTAATGTAATTGTTGACAGCAGCTCTTATAATTAAAAGGGATAAAGTTACAGAATGTTTGAAACACTGAGAGAGTGTGAACAAATTGTGCTAATGTTTCGAGAAGAGATTTGAGCTTAAAGGTGAGATAACATAAACTAATCCAGGTGTGGAAACGCTACATATCTGGCTGTGAGTATTTCTTTGGATCTGTGTGACCTTTCTTTCTCATCTGACCCCAACAAGTTTAACAAAAAGTCACTGGATAGTTTGTGCTTTATTTTTTTTCTTTAAATTAAATAATTATCACTTTTTTCTCTTTAAATAAGCACTTCACTTTGTACCTATTTATGTCACTACCAGCCTTTCACATCTGGATCCTATAAGAACATATGGAAGCAAAATCTGCTTACTGTATTACATTAGGATTACACTCTGGCTTTCATTATTGCTCTAAACTCTTCTTGGCATGGCTGGTATTTTTAAGAGTGGCCATGGCAATGATCTGAAAAGCAACCTTCTGGTTCTCCTGTTTCCACAGGAGCCTCATTGTAGATTTTCTGTTCTACATAATGACTTGGACCCAATTTGCCATCTATGGACAATACAATTTGCCTTCACTTTAGGGTATATACATGACCAGACACCCCTGAGAGACCCGTTAGATGAGTGGCTTCTTCCTGCTTTGGAGCTGTAGGACCTTGGGGATTTGGGACCTGGCCTGCCACTGACATCCTGTGAAACTCATTTACATGAACCTATTTAGTCACTCACGCCAAACCAGACTCTTCTGCTGTTCATCATAGTTTTTGGCCATCTTCAGACATGGCCGGGAATTCATGTAAAAGATGAGGAAACATATCCTGGAATAATGGTAACTGAGGAAGAAACATGGCTGTTTTACTAGGCAGCTCAATTTTTCCAGTGTTTAGACATGACCTTGCAGTTTGGACACATTTTTGGGTGCTGTATTTACCAGACAGGTTGTGGGAATGAAAGAAAAAAAAAACACTGTAAATGACATTTATTGTTAGAGCTATTGTAGCATCTCATTGAGTTAATATTTTAAATTGGCAGTAGCGCATGGCCAGTCCTTGACTATCCAGATATGGGATCTGTTTGCATTTTATTGAGGTTAAAGAGTCTTTCTTCCAGTAACTGTGCTGTTTTCTGAAGGTCAGGATGGGATATACTGTACATTTACTGTACATGTATTACTTTAGATCTGTTCTAATATAACGGGATGCAGGCCAGTCATGGAATGATATGCTGTGTTATTGGAGATAAGCTATTCAGTGTGTGCACAGGACAAGAAAGAAAGAGCATTATGGCTCATGTTTACAGTAGCTCCAGTGGGAAGGTGATGGAGTTGTGTGGTTTTAAAAAAGAAAGCTTTCTCCTATTTCAACCTCTGTTCTGATAAAATAAAAAACGAATCAATTATAACACACATGAAGTGTTGAAAAAAATAATAACTTGGGCCCCACTTTATCCCCTTTTCTGGTACAAACTTGGATATATCCTCGTGCCCTTACAATGACCCTTCTTGATAGACAGGATCTTGGTAAAGAAATTAAACCCAGGAATGAAAAAAGTATTTATACACATGCGGTATTAAACTAGTGGATCCCTTCCAAACCTAAATTAGTGTTGCCTAATACAGTGTGAACTACCAATGACTACAGTGGTATTTGATGGTGGACCACAGATCTGTTGGTTTGTAAAGAAGCACAGTAACTTCCAATTTCTTCAAAGAAAGAAAATGTGTGTGCTGTGGCAATCCACATCTGGCCTTCATCAGCGACATCAGCTCAGGCCCAGCGTTTGAACAGACAGCTGACTTTGTTGAGCCGAGCAGGAAGTGAGGGCTTAATCTTCGATCTATGAAACATTCAGATTTGATTATCACAAAGACAAAGCAGAGTAGGATGAGGAGCAGGTCATCTTTCTCAGCCAGAATTAGCCTTCTCCGTCAACAATATACTTGCACTCATTTCAGCCAAGCAGCATCATGTTCAATCTTCATCTGTGTGTGAAGAAAATGAGGGCCAGTCAGTTTGCAATTAGCAGCTCACACACTCTGTTCCAGGAATAAAATGTATTGTTAATGTAGCCACAGCTAATTTAGGGATAGACTACATCATAGCCAACAGTAGCCTACTTAATCTGAAACATAAGGGCTAAAAATGAGAATCATTTAAAATGTATGTAAGTGCTTTGTCAGATTATCTCAAGCAAATTGAGCCACCTGACCGAAGTAGTGATCTGAAGGATCTGTGCTCAGACCACCAGCCAAAACCAGCCTAAGCATGTGCCCTGTGACCTCCACTTGGCCCAGCTCAGATTAGCCTGGGGCCACCAGGCAGACAGCCTTTCAGGAAAGGCTCCCTAACCTCAGAGGACAATGGCTGTGTTGTCTGTGACAGAAAGAACCATTCCTGCATTGGATTAAATTTCTCGCAGAGTAGAAGAATTCAAAAAATTTCTCCACTGTTCTACGTAATTTTATGTCAAGCTATTGGAGCCTTTACTTACTATTACTTACTATTGGCTACCCAATAGTTCTCAAATCCATGTTTGCAGCTGACAAAACATCTGGAATTTAAACTCTCTCCACAATTTCCTTTCATTGAAAATGTTATGGTTTTATATCTTTTTATAGGCTACACCAGTCCTCGCATGTGTGCATGTGTTGTATTCAGACCGTACTGTACTTCCTGTTCAGCCTTGTCTGTTTCTGTTAAGTGACACAACTCTCAGCACATCTGTGTTTACAGCTGTGTGATGATGATCGAGGGATCTATTCTCTCTTGTTTGTGTTTGTTTAGAAAGAGTTTGGTGTGTGTTGTTGGTGGGAGGTTGTGTCGCTCAGAGAGAGCTGACTGCTGACAGATGAGTTCTCATTTACCACAGATGTCATGCGGATGTGCTGATGGTGTTTTATTTTTTTTCTTGCTGGTTTCTTCCCTAAAAGCAGGATGAATATCTTATCTCACACTGCATAGACAGTTTACTTCTTTATACCTTTTGATTCCAACCACATTTACTTTAATGTGACCCATTAATTGCAAATTATATCAAATGATAGATATATTACTTCTGAATATTTTTCTTAGGAATACCATACATTTTTAAATTGATATCGTAACTTCTCATCAGCCACTGCTTTCAACTGTTATTCTACTTGAAAAGCCTTAAATGTTTCTTAAGCTCCAGCCAACCATGACCCTGAATTGGATAAGCGGAAGAAGATGGATGGATGGAACCAGCATATGTAACTTTTTTTTTTTTTTTACCATCAAGGTATAATTATGAGATTGTTTTAAATACATTCAAGAAAATGTGTACCCTTTTGGACACTTTAAAAGGGCACATTGGTCAGCAAACTTTCAATAATCATTTCATTATCCTCTTCAGTTCATTAACACAAATCATTTTTTTTTTGTTGACCCACAAACCTTCCCCCAACACTATTATTACTATGCACTAATAACTTGTGACCGTGTTTCAAATATATATATAAAAAAAAATTCACAGTGATGGGTCTACAACTAAAGAAATAAAGAAATTGCTGCCCTGCAGAAAGAGACTAAACAAAATACTTAGTAGAGAACGAGTTCACAACTAAATGGTGCAATGAAGCATGAGCACACAGTATATAGATTCAGTGCGTGAGTTCTTTGTCTGTCAAACTGGAATTTAGTCAAGCTAGTCATTGATTTCTGAAAGATCTCAGTGCCAGAGGATATACGTCAGTCAAAGTAACATTCTGCTACAATAGGGGTTTGTGATATTGTCTGCTACTCTCTACAAGGCACTAAATCTCTGAGCTGGCTCAACTCCCACCACTGATGCCCTCCGGCACTGATTCAGTGGCCACTGCCCAGGAGTTTAGTGCTGAGGGATGGTATACTAAATCAGTGAAAACCATAGTTTGACAGTGGAGTCTGCTGTCACATACACCAAGATTTTTCCATGAATATTTGTCTGTCATCCACTTGGAATGTTTCCCAACATCAAATGTACTTGTTGTAAATTGACTGTTTTATTCAGCACTATTTCTCCAGTCACAGTTACAGACGTCTTTGTAAAATCTCAAGCTCATAATTTCTAGCAATTCACCCTGGTAACCTTTTTTTTCACTTTTTTTTTTTTTTTACAAACATAACATATTTTTAAATCTTAACAAACAACAACAGATGTAATTTCAATTTTGCACTTCTTCAATCTACCCTGCATAGGCCAGTAAGCTATGCTCACTTAATCATATTGGAAATGCATTTTCATTGCATGAATAAACTTTGCAAAAGTTTATAAGCACTTGCGATTCCTTTTACGTGTTGACTAAATTAACCAGGAAGAGATTGATAAAAATATTTTGCAAACTCTATTTTCCTTTCCTGTATTTCATCCAGCTCCCTAACTTTGATCAAACAGGAGGCCTTGGGTTTACCTATGGTATTAATTTTATATTGTTCAGTGAAAACCTTACCAGGCATCATATAAGCCTGACAAGTGGTTTAAAGCAAATTAGAAGAGCCCAGTCCTCCTCCTTTTTTGTATCTGCCCTGAGCCCATCAATTCAAAGATTGGCCTTGAAATCAAATATGGCTGAGGCAGATCACTTTGTCCAGGGGCTGGTGAGGTTTTGGCCCCTGGTGTGGGTTAGTCCCTATTATACCATTGCCCCAAGGGATTGAGGACCCCCCACTACCATGTGAACATGCATGCATGGTGCGCGCGCACACACACACACACAAACACAGAGGATCAGGTGACACTCCAACCTTTGAAACTTTGTATGCGATCAAACCTTCCGCTTCTGCCAAGTGAGTAAAATGCAGGCCTGTCTTTTTATAGGTAATTTCTCTCTACTATCATGTTGCGGTTGCAGATACATGAATGGGGTAAATGCACTAAATGCTGTAAGGTTAGGGCCAACAAAATGTCCTTTTTTTTTTCTTTTCCCACCAAAGACCCCCGCAAAAAATAAAGAAAATAATATTTTGTCAGCAGCAACAATGTATTCAATTCAATTCAATTCAATTTTATTTATATAGCGCCAAATCACAACAAAAGTCGCCTCAAGGCGCTTTATATCGTAAGGTAAAAACCCTACAATAATACAGAGAAAAACCCCAACAATCAAACGACCCCCTATGAGCAAGCACTTGGCAACAGTGGGAAGGAAAAACTCCCTTTTAACAGGAAGAAACCTCCGGCGGAACCAGGCTCAGGGAGGGGCAGCCATCCGCCGCGACCGGTTGGGGGTGAGGGGAGAAAGACATGCTGTGGAAGAGAACCAGAGATTAATAATAGCTCATTAAATGCAGAGAGGTGTAAAAACACAAGGTGAGTGAACAGAGGTGAGAAAAAGAGAAACGCTCAGTGCATCATGGGAAACCCCCAGCAGCCTAAGCCTATTGCAGCGTAACTAAGGGAGGATTCAGGGGACAAGCACAGAGATGAGTCCACTGTCAGAGGCCATAAGAAGATCATTTGTAACCTTCACTAATGCTGTTTCTGTACTGTGATGAGTTCTGAAACCTGGC
>VUQS01001049.1:0-17116 GCA_015108495.1 Heterochromis multidens | reverse complement strand
TCCTCTCCTCCTTTTTTTTTTTTTTTTTTTTTTTTTTTTTCCTTTTACTCCAGTGGACCAGTTATTTAAATTTCTCACCACCCTTCACTTGTTTAGGTTCTTTTACTCGACGCCAACATTGTAAATCAGGTGAATAAGCTGAAGAGGGATCTCCTACGTCTTGTGGATGTTGGGGAGTTTTCAGAGGAAGCCCAGTTCCGTGACCCGTGTAACTCCTACATCTTGCCAGAAGTTATCTGTCACCACTGCAATTTCTGTCGAGACCTTGACCTCTGCAAGGACCCGTCAGTGGCACAGGTAAGAGTTAAAAAAGAAAAACTCCTATTAATCATGTCTTGAAAGTCCACTACAGTATCTAATCATTTAATTCAGAAATCTAAATGACATAAACTTGTTGTCTTTTCCTCAGGATGGTTCAGTCTCACCTCAGTGGTTCTGCTCCAACTGTCAGGCGCAGTATGACACTAACTCTATTGAGATGGCTCTGGTAGAAGCTCTGCAGAAGAAACTGATGAGCTACACGCTGCAGGATCTGGTGAGTAAAATATTGGTCAGTAGATCAAAACACCCAAAATTTAAGCATCGAAATAATAATAAAAATAGATCAGGACATGCTCTGTTGTCATGAAGTGACAGACAGGTGCACATCTATGTACTGTCCATATAAACTAACAATTCTGTTTTCATTTACATTTTAAAGTGATTTTTCAAATAATTTAAACCGTATTTTTATTGTAGTACAAAGAAAACATGTCAAATGCTGAAACCTGTATGTTATTTATTGACAGTGATCAAAAATGAATGCAGTTCTGTAGTGGAAATCACTGCATGAATTGGAGAAGACATCAAAAAGCCATTTTCAGTGAACACAGATTGTTCCAGCATCCACAAATGTTTTAAGTTAAATCACTACCATGCAACAAAAAACCTTTCACATAAACAAAATCCCAAAATTCTGCTGCCTCCTCTGGACCTAAGCTCATTTAGGTTTGACTCTAGTGAAATCAGAAACTGTCTCATTGTTTGATGGAAATTTAAAATTCTTTCTGGGAATGGGGTGTAGCTCAGAGGATGTAGTGTCCATGGATACTAAATCAGAGAGGGACTATGCAGGTTGGAGTCAATACACAGCTTAAAATCCAGCATCCATGATGGTTTGGAGGTGCATTAGTGTACATGGCTTGCATATATGTGAAGGCCCCATTAATGCGGAACAATATATAGTCCTGTGAAAAAAAGTTTCCAAAGGATTCCTTGCAGTTCTGTGTGCGCTTCCATTGCAATTAATAGAGTCGCAGCAGCCAGGTGCTGCTAATCAAATGCAAGTCGAGACCTCATGCATAAATGAATACCCACAAACCTCAATGAACTGAAGCAACGTAAAGAAGAGTGGACTAAAGGATGTGAGAGACTGATGAAGTTATATAGAAAATGATTACAGCGAGTTGTTACTGTTAAAGGTGATTCTACAAGCTATTGATTCATGGGGTGAACTTAGTTTTATGCAGGACTGCACAGAGTCCGGTGACAACTCTCCTCTTTACTTGGCTCTGTACAGGTTTTGGACCAATATATCCTGGCAACCATTTAACATGTTTTTAGGGAAGGCCTTGCTCATTTCAACAAAACAATCCCGAACCAGATTCTGCACATATTACTGCAACATGGATTCTGGGTGCTCAACTGGCCTGTCTGTAGTGCTTTCACTCATTGAAAACATTTTGGTTTTTAGGGTTGGAAACAGGGGTAAACGGGGAAGATTCCTTCTTAAGAACTGAAACATAAGAGGAAATATGGAAGCTGTCTGTACTATTTATTAATTTGAAAGCATGATGTCAAAACTGTGACCAAAGTTGCTACTGTACTAAAGAAAACATCACCACCCCCTGGTTGTTTGTTTGTTCTTAATAAAGAAAGCAATGTTTTCCTGTTAAGATTTTCTAACGTGCATGCTCTTTGACAGCCCGTTTGTTGTTTTCGTACATTTATCTCTTGAAGCTGCCTCACAGCTTTAAAGAAAAAATCTTTGTTCAATTTTAGGTGTGTACCAAGTGTAAAGGAGTGAAGGAAACCAACATGCCCCTCTACTGCGATTGTGCTGGAGACTTTGACCTCACCTTTTCAACCAAGGTTTCTACTTTGAAGCACATTGCATCATTCTGTTCAGCGATGAGTGCATATTATTGACACAGCTGTTTTTTGTTTGTTTATAGAGCTTCGCTGAGCAGATTACGGTGTTTCGGAACATAGCATCCCACTACAACATGAGCTTCCTGGAGGAGACCATTGGCTGGTTGCTCATTATGAGCCCTCAGATCAACCAGAGTGTTCACTGAAGATGAACTCGGCCACTGAGGTCCGACAATTCCTCAGCTCCATCTGTAGCGACTCAAAATCAGGAAGCATCATCTGGCGACACTGAGTGTTGAAATAGATTTTTCTGAATTGAAGAACTTCAGCAGCGTTGATCTTTGTTTGTGTGTTAGTGTAACCGGCATACTGATGAAGCGAGGTGGAAGAGAAATGTGTGCACTGTAGATATGTTTGAATTACATTACAATTATGTGTATGAAGATTTTCACTGTTAATAAATATGTTTTTCATGTGTCTCAGTCTGTTTGTGATTGCTGCAGTGCTGTACTTTTCCTGAATGACATCTACTCTACTCTGGGACTTAAACTAATTAGTTGGTAAACCGTCTGAGTTTCCTCCTCTCCTCCCTTGGCTGCTAATGTGTCTTCTGTAGTTTGTGCACAGCTTCAATTACTTGAACTGCATTCACTCTAACTTCTTCTGCAGACTTGCTGTGAAACTTGACTAATGCTGCCTCATTGCTGCATAATCTTTCACTGTGTTTCTTTGGTGTGGCGACACTGAAGATGACTTTGACAAATTTCAGTTTGTTGTTGCAAAAATTGAACTTTGAAGATTTCCTCTGATAAAAAGTCTAAATTTTGCAGCCTGAAAAGATCAGTCATTTCTGGCTGGTTGTGAATCACTTTTTTGCTGTTACCCTGTGTGGGAAATATAAATCTGATAGTGAGCACCATCTACAAGTCTGGATCAGAATTATCTTAACCCACACGCCCCCTTCACTTTAACCTCATTGCTCCACGGATGACTCACGTTACCTGCTGGTGGGAGTCTCCCAGACAAGTAATCACATTTCAGACTTAACTGCAGTACAATCAGATTCACTCCTTAGAGGTTCTCATATACGTGCTCTTCATGTAAGTTGACAAAAGAGATAATGAGAGCACTTCTGTGCTTTTAAATAAGTTAATTGAATTTGCAGCCATTAGCCTCTCAGTAAATGTTAAATTTAGTTAACATGGTTTGATTGTCACAGAGAAACTTAAAAAACATTTAAGATCTAATATTCTTTGAATCTTCATGCCTTTTATATGTTGCAAGCCCACAATATCCAAAATGAAGTGACTTTCTGCTTCTCTCCTCCATCCTTCATGGCAGATATTGATCCATTCAACTTGAGTCTTAAGGTTTTTTTTCACCAGTGACATCTGTATTGCTCTCTGGGATGTAGATGGATTCACACTTACCCACAATCTTGTTAGAGGAACCATTTTATGGGAAATGTCTGCATTATTTGATTACTGTTCCTAGCCCTCCTTGTGTTTCTCCTGGTAGTTTCCTCCTGTATCTCCTCCTGTAGGCTGAAGACATCAGATTGAAAGAAGGAAATGAATCGGAGCATTTGGATTCTTCAGACGTGGCAGTTTTCTCTGTCACATTTTCATGATGATTGTTTTTTTTAAATAAGTCACACTAGTGCTTATGTTTGAAACAAATTAATAGAGTATTTATTGTTGGATTGAATGTCTGCAATACATGAACATATGCTGTATGGTTTTACATCTTTTTCTCATGACAGTGTATTGAAAGGGTTTGCTGTTTTCAAACTGAGAAAATAAACACATTCTCTATATACTGTTAGTATTTTATGAAGTCATGTCAAGTTAGAGAGATAACTAGCTGTTGTATAGAAAGATGCCCACAGGGATCTGTTTCTTTTCTCAGTTTTTTCCCCACTAACAACAGTACAGTGTTGGTCACTGAGCTGTCGCTGACACCTGAGAAACAGTTGCTGTTTTGCCACAGTCAGTCGGTGGAGGAGAGTCCATGCACTTGGCCAGCGAAGACTGAGGCGACTTTGGTAACATCACAGCGGTACACCATCTGATAGGTCAGAATGGTTTGAGCCAAAGCTGTTGATGTAGCTGAGCTCTGTGGGTATGGGATCTGTGGGCTCCTGGATCACCTGTGCCAGACAGAAGAAGTAAGACAGAAGCTATAGACAAGCACATCTCATAAAATATACCCTAAAAAATTATAAAACAGTCAATAAAACACAACCATATACTAGTATAATTTGTGACTGGGGCAAAGTAATGAAACCAGTGAGCTCCAGGGTTTGCCATCACCACAGGGGGTAAGAATCCCCTGGAAAGCTAAAAACCAGAATGCAGATGATGTAGTAGCTGATCATTGTGTATAACTTTGATTGAATTCTGACCAATACTGTAGGAGAAGCAGCAATTCTTGTGAATTGTGAACAGATAGACAATAGATGCCTCCACACGGCATCAGTTCATCAATCCTTCAGCCTGATGAGCTAATAATTGAGAGCATTCTCCACAAATGCTGGAGATAAACTAGATTTTAACTCTGGATGGACAATTTAATTCTATTTATAAAAGTCTTCTACTGGATATAGTAGAAGCACAACTTCACTTACTTCCATGGACATGGAGGTCTATGAACAAGTTAAAAGTTACTCTGAAAATTTCTTGATGTTTGAAATTAATCTTTTCTTTGAAAGATATAAAACTCTCCTGAACACAAATGAAACTGTGTTGTGTTGAATGAATAATGCTTTCTATTACTCACTTCATCAAACTTTCTCTCACTGTAGACTTCATTCTTGTCAATAAATGTCAGCATGATCCAGTCACAAATAATGGTGCACTACAAGAGGGGAAATGAAACAGAATAACAGTTAACAGTGCTTCAAAAAGTGTCAGCTGCCGCTTTAATGTTTCGGGATGAAAAGAAGTTAGTCAATACTCACAATCCCAACAGAAGTCATAGCAGTCACTGTGCTGATGATGGTTGGAATAGGACTAAATTTACCAGCCTGCATGGAAATGACAAACAGTTGGCATGGAGTTGTATTGGAAATATTTAAAATGTAAAACTGACATATTATCTGAGACTTCAAAAATACACATTCTACCAAATGTGGAATGGTTTGATTGAATTTATAACCCCAATCCGAGCAGACTTTGTGTGATTCACCAAAGTTTTACATTGTCCTCTACCTTTCCCCCCCTTCTCTCACACACACACACATATGGATGTATGTTACTGTATCCTCCTTGATGGCGCTCCCTCAGCTCGATTGTAAATAGATCCTGTCCTTTTTTTTTTTCTTCTCAATGATGAATGAATGGAAGGACTGTGCTAAGTAAAACATGCTGGAGACCTTTTTTTCATTTATTAATTATTTAATAAACCTTTTTAAAAATTTAATTACCTTTTTTTGCACTTGCCCACCCTCTTTTGTGTATCCCCTTTTTTGTATCCCAAAAGTTGGAAAAAAAATTATAGAAAAGGCCTGTTTGTAATATTAAAGTATTATTTCCTAATAAATAAAAATAAAATAAAATAAAAATGACACAGTAATTGATGACACAACAATAAGCAGGAATAAACTGCAACAATCATTAGAATTTACTCACATGTCCATAAACTATGATATCTAGACGAATGCCATAGGCCTTGATTAGTGTTCGAGTTTCTACCCCATCCTTACTGTAATATTTGGCAAACCTAGAGAATTACACATAAATTACAATAGGAAAAAATAGGTGAACTTACCACACGATAATTTAAAGATTATTTCAAAAATGCAGCATAAAAGTCAATGTTGGATGCTGGTGCTAACCTGTAATAATAACCAGAGTTGGGCAGATCCTTTCGGAGGTCGAGGCGACGGAATGAGTACGTGGGTTTACAGTGTGAAGGATCCAGATCCAAGTTACAGTTCCAGTTGATGAAAACACCGATCACTCCTCCCTGAACTCAGACAGCATGACAGTTTCTTAAGTAACATCATTTTTAACACTCCTGGGTATTGACATCAGAGACAGCATGTGTTATTCTAAACTGTACTGAACTGCTGACATAGAGTATATTTGATGACTTATCATGCTGCCATATGTCTTGCTAAAAGAATCCCTGAAGAATGTGATTCTAAAAAAAGAAATACAATTTTAAGGTAAAAAACATAAAGACGAGACAAAAACATAATTAGCTTTTATAATTAATAGTAAGAGCTTACTAGAACAAAAAAAAATCTTATTAAAATTTTAGCAACAGCCCAGAAAAAATATAAAGCATTCAAACTATATAACTGGATTATCTGACCACAGTTTGGAAAGCTTTCAAACACACAAATTAAACAAGTGTCAGAATACTTTCTGGATAATTCCTAAAAGTAATCTTGGGAATATTTCAACACCAACAAACCAATCAAATTAGAATTAACTGAGGAAAAATCTGGATAAGGACTGCAGCATAAACCATAATGGTATTATCACATAAGAATCTGCAAAACAATGTTCTACAATAAAACTCATATTTACTGAAATTTTACTATAACTGATTAAGGATAAGGAAACATGCGCACGAGAAAAATCCTTAACAATAAACAGAGTGATAAAAAGAAGTAAATTCCCTTTCAATCTAAGTTTTATATGTCTATTTTATGTCTATATGTCTTTTATTTTATGGGTCATTTATTCTAATTTTTGATTGCCTGGTGGGAGTTGATGAAAATGAGCCTTTTGTGCTAACTGTCATTATTATTTCTAATGACCAATGAGCATTGTACCAGCCAAATATATACAGACAGAGGAATGATTTAAAAACAACATGCACAGATTTTTAAATGAGAAATACTCTCATTTAAATAAAGTAATGTGAACATTGTGCAGTGCAGGCATCATACTCACAGTCCTACAGAGCTCACTAAAATTCTCCCTCGCTTGTGCTGCGATGTATCCCAAGCGGAAGTTGGGACAGTAGGGATTGTTCTCCTCATCATAATGACACTTATTCAGGTATTTCTTAATGTCTCGCTTGTTTGAGGCATCCTTAATATTTCCCCTGCCAAAGACAAGAACATCAGTATCTGCAGCTCAAATGTCCAGAAGCATTAACAACTATGTGCACATACCCTACCTCAGCACTTTAAATTTGGGGAAGTGGATAGAGTTCCTGATGAACACTGTGAAATTGATGGCTTCCACTAATGGTGGTTCTCTGTTGAAGACAACAAATATTCAACGATTTCTTAAAATGACCTTGAAGTGGTTTTAGCAGATGGTTCAGGTTACGCGATTTGTTTGACTGATTTCGTCACAGAAAGAAGGTTCTCGGTTCTTCCCACACCTCAACGATATATGAACTTTATTATATTTTATTCATGTGTATTTGTATTGATAACTAGTATTTTTTCCAAGCAGGATTTAATGTTGATTTAATGTTTAGTGTTTCACTAGTTATTGTACAAGTGATATCGTTTTATTGGGTGGAAACTACAGTATTTCCCATTTTCGTAGCAAAATATAAAGAAATAAGGGGTGGGTCAAGACTTTTGCACAGTACTGTAGCTTGGCAAGGTGTGTAGTGTTTCCTTAAAAGATTTCAGGAAACTGGACAAGTGGAGGAGAAAAGAAAAAGTGGCAGACCTAAAAAAACTATATACAGAAAATGAATGAAAGCCATGTCCTTAAGAAATAAGGTGGAGGCTCTGTTGTGACTTATGGCTAAATTTCAGCCAGTGGTGTTGGGGATCTTGTCAAAGCGGATCACACAGCAAATCATCTGCCTCATCTCACCCTACTTCCTCTTCTGTCAAACCAACCTTCTGCATGTCCTATTTCACTACATTCATGAATCTTCTCTGTGGTCTTCCTCTCCTCCTCCTGCCTAGCAGCTCCATATTTAACATCCTTTGTCCAGTATATCCACTATCCCTCCTCTGTACATGTCCAAGCCATCTCAGTCTTTCCTCTCTAACTTTGCCTCCAAACTGCTCATCCTGAGCTGTCCCCCTGATATACTCATTTCTAATCCTGATGAATTCCAGTGAAAATCTTAACATCTTTATGCTCTCATCCACTTCCTCCCTACTCTCACTACAAATCACAATGTTGTCTGTGAACATCGTAGTCCACAGAGACTCCTGCCTGACCTCATCTGTCACACCACTACAAACAAGAAGGCGCTCAGAGGCAATCCCTGATGTCATCCCACCCCCACCTTGAACCCATCTGTCACTCCTACTACACCTTACCACTGTCTTGTTGTCCTCATCCATGTCTTGCATCACTGTCACTATTCCTAAAGACTGCTTAAAGAAATGACAAGAAAGCTTGCCTAAGAGAGTTCAGGCTGTGTTGAAGAACAAAGGTGTTTATACCTAAATATTGACTTTTGAGCCTGTTAGAATTGTAGAATCTTTGTTTTTGCCTTACATCCTGCATTTCCATTTATGTTTGCACACGTTTTAATAACTCGCTGCACCTATTTCCCATTTTCCCAGCAAAATATAAAGAAATAGGAGTGGCTCAAGACTTTTACACAGTACTGTATGTAAAGCTGTGCTTTTATGACTTTCCGTAAGACCTTTCAATGTACTGTCTTTCTGACTAATGTTTTATCTACACAATGTTTTCTTTATTTTATTTTAAGAACTTGTATGGATTTTTAGGATGTTGCATATAAACCTGACATGATTTGATGATTCTGTATCACCTGTCTTACCGTACTACAGCGTATTCCTCAATCGGACACCAGCTTTGTATCTCACAGGTTTTAAAGGTGTAGTTGTAGTACTGAACACATCTGCCAGTCCTTCTGCCTGTAAGAAAGTGTTTGAAACAAAGGAAAAAACAGTGGCAAATACAACCAAAAAAGGCATGAAGAAAGGTTAGGTGAGAAGTGGAAACATTACCATGGCCATTAAAGTTGACTTCCCCCTCAGTGCAGTCAGAATCAGTGGTGCAGTTGGCATTGGCAACACTGAAATGCTAAAGTGAAAGGAGACAGATGCTCAGTCAAGGGAATATAAATGTGTCTGTGTAACTGACACCTTTATTACTGAAGAGATTTTAGATGACCTCTCACCTCAGCACAGGTGCCTTGTCTCTGATTGAATGTGAATTCTCGTCTTAGTATTGTGCTAATCACATCACCACCCTAAAAAAACCCCAAATGATTCAGTGTGGTTAACTCAAGCAAAAAGACAAATTACTTTTTCTTTGTCATACTGCAGGATTTTAATCAAGACATCACCTCTGAAGGTCGGGCATACTCCACAGTGTCCAGGATCTCATCTCCATGAACTGCTGAGCCTTTCATGAGAGTGTAAACAGAGCTCTCTGGACGGGTTTCACTCTCTTGGTATGCTTTCTGACTTATAAAGACATACCTTTAGGATGGTAGAAGAGACAGAGATAATATCACATTTTCTGCCATGATGTCAATTTTTATTGGAGGTGTCATGTTACCCTGGATCTGCTCAGCCCTCTTTGCTGAAGCCAAGAAAAGGAGATGACGTACTTCAATTCAAGGCATTTAGTTTAAGAATGATTTAAAATCTGAAACATTTAGATGAACAATTTGATCTTTACATCTGCTCTCCTTGGATTGCATTTAAATCTCTGATGATACAGAGAGGGGATCAGTCACACTCAGTTGCACTGTTGATTTTTGTGCAGTTAATTACAAATGGGATGCACTTCCTCCCCACAAAACAGCAATTTATGAGTTGAAAATTTAAAGCCACAGTGCATTTCTTTTATCTAAATGACACATTGTTCACAAAAATGCTTTTAATTTTACTGTAGCTAATTTAAAAAAGCATTTAGATCAACGCATTATACACAGATCTAACAGGAAAAAATGTAGTAAAAAAACAACTTTGAATTTCATATATTGTCTTTTTGTCACATACAGTCATTAGACATGCAAATGTTCAAATATGAAACTTACCAGATGAAATAAGTGATCACAAGAAATTGAACACCTCTGTAAATCACTCCAAGAGTTCTGTTCTGAACCACCATCACCTTAGGGGTCTCATAGTCCCAGAAACCATGAATATACTCCTTTAGGAAGTCACGTAGCCCCATGATGATGTTATGACATGTTTCAGTCATATCCTCAGATGTCCTTGGGAAGTCTTTATGATTTAATCTCTATGTTTAGCTTAATATTTCTCTCATTATTTGTTTTTCTCAGTCTTTGCTCCTGCTCAACAGCCTGAATTTCTCTCAAGCATCCCTGGCACCAGTGAGTGAGTGAGTGAGAGAGAGAGTAGAGGGGGTGGGGTCCAGATGTGGTTGAAGGCAGGCTTGTTTTTTTTTTTGTTTTTTTTTATGCCACTTTATTCTGATAAATCAGCTTTATGTCTGGACCAGCTTCTACCTGCACAAGGACCTTTTAACTTTATTATATTTTATCTTTTTTCTGAATAATGATTTTTTTTTTCCTGAATTCTGAATTGAACGTGTATTCTCCAAATTCTTCAACTTCACCTCAAATCAACAGCTAGACGGTTGAAACTTGGACACAACTGGGTGTTCCAGCAGGACAATGACCCCAAACACACATCAAAACTGATTTTGGAATAAATAAAGCAGGCTAACATTAAGATGCTGGAATGCCCCGACCTCAACCCTATTAAAAAATTTGTGGACTACGCTTAAAAGCCTGGCCTGTGCAGGAAACAGACCAATTTAAATTAATGCAATTCTGCCAAGAAGAGTGGTCAAATATCCAGCCAGGCTACCAAAAGCGTCTGGTCGAACTGCAATTTGCTAAGGGACATTTAACCAAATATTAGTGGAGGTGTATGTAAATATTTGACCTTGTATGTATACTTTTGACTGTGTGTGCATTAGAGAAAATCTATAATAAACTCAAACTTGTGTACCCAGTTCTTCTTCTTCTTTGTTTTTATTTTTGTTTTTTTAACAAACAGTAATAACAGGGGGCACTTTTTGTAGTCCAGGGTGTTCCGACTTTTATAGAGCTTGAGCTTTGGGACTTTGACACGTTTTGACTTATAGACATACCATTTGGTCCATAGTTTATATGGGTGCTTGCTTTAGTCCTCAACGAATGATTCAAATTCTTGTTTTGTAATGGCATTAAAGATGTAAGCTGTACAATCACTCCACCCTGGAAAAAGAGCAGTTCAAAGAAACCATTAAAAGCCCAAAATTAACATGACATGCCCATGAAGAGCGTATGCAAACTTCAGACAACAACTGCAGTCCTGCACAACATTGTTTTATCGTCAGATGGCTGCAGATTTAATGAATGAGAAGCTTATCATTAACACATCGGTTTTCACTGCATCATTTGGGTGAACCTTGCACTTTTTGTCTCCCTTTTTCTGTGCAGTTAATTTCCAGTAAATACCAGTTGTGTTTAAATAACTTTGGTCTGTCAGCGTTTACACTTAATCATTAATGTGCGCAAATCAGACTAATCCATTGTGGTGCATAGATGCAAATAAAAACGCAAGCCAATAGGCTATTTATATGAAAAAAAAAGCTTCAGCAACTTTCAATTATATTGCAAACGTAGAGCCTCTTATAGCCTCTCAATTGCGCCGCCTATAGGTTCACAACAATAGACTGTGGCAAACGAACCAAATGTACCTTTGCAGTACAAAGTGCCACCTATGACCGACACGTTGAA
This sequence comes from Heterochromis multidens, assembly GCA_015108495.1. Classification (NCBI taxonomy): domain Eukaryota; kingdom Metazoa; phylum Chordata; class Actinopteri; order Cichliformes; family Cichlidae; genus Heterochromis; species Heterochromis multidens. The sequence continues at coordinate 5,320 of VUQS01001049.1, read as the reverse complement.
TTCAGTGATGTAGACTAAAACTGAGGTGTGCAGCTGATACATCTGCACGTTTTTGTTTTACATGCAAAAATGTTTTCTGCTTTTTTTTTTTTTTTTTTTTTTTTGTAAACAGGCAGATAACCGGCCCACCCCCTGGGGTCCTGCCTGCTGCTTTGGCCGCCTCCTTCGCGCATGTCACACGACACGTGCATCTGCTGCGGGTCGTTGTGTACTCTTGTGAACTGTTTCATTTGTATACAACTACATTTGGATAAACCTCTGCAGAGGGTCAGAAACCATCTATAAATGGGAGGTCTTCAAAAGAAAAAGGTAGGCGTGGACGTCCGTTTAATGTCGGGCGCTTTATTACCGAAAATCGGGCCGTCCCGTTAGCGAGCAGCTAGCTGAGGTTTGTTTTTCTCAAACAGTAGATTCTCCTGGGTGCGGATGAGCCCGTGTGTCTCGTTAACATGTACCGTTTGAGTTGAATATGATCGTCTGCCCTTGTTTTACAGTTTGAGAGGGGCTCTGCCACCAACTACATCACCAGAAACAGAGCTCGAAAGAAGCTGCAGCTCAGCCTCCCAGACTTCAGGTAACATTACGGCGCTAGTGGGTGATAAGGAAGCAGTGTTGCACATGGTGTTTGTAGTTTTTAAGTCGCCATGTATTCACGTGTCCCGCTGCCAGTGTATTAGTCCCTGTTATAAAGTAGCTAACGCTTTCTGAAGGAAGGTGAAGGTGATGATGGTCATTTACGGTAGAAAATCTTAAAAAGTGATGTATTCAATGTATGTTTTTTTTTTTTTTTATTGTGCTTAGACAAAAGGTGGATGAGTGAACAGGAAAAAAAAAAAAAAAGTTTATTTCTTCTTCTTCTTTCGGCTGCTACCTTTAGAGGTCACACAAGTAGATCTGCCTCCATCTCACCTTATCCCTGTCACACCGGCCCTCTGCATGTCCTCTTTCACTACATCCATGAATCTTCTCTGTGGTCTTCCTCATCTCCTCCTGCCTGGCAGCTCCATCTTCAACATCCTTTGTCCAGTATGTCCACTATCCCTCCTCTGCACATGCCCTAACCATCTCAGCCTTGTCTCTCTAACTTTGTCTCCAAACTGCTCATCCTGAGCTGTCCCCCTCCGATGTACTCATTTCTAATCCTGTCCATCCTGATCACTCCCATGTTAAGATCAACAAAATCTTAACATCTTCAGCTCTGCCTCCTGTCTTTTTGTCAGCACCACCTTCTTCAAACCATACACCATAGCAGGTCTCACTACCATCTTGTAAACCTTCCCTTTCACTCTTGCTGCTGTCCTTCTGCCACAAATCACTCGTCTCCACTCCACCCTGCCTGCACTCTCTTCTTCACCTCTCTTGTGCACTGTCTGTTGCTTTGGATGGTTGACCTCCATTTAAACTCACCTACCTTCATTACTACTTTAATTTACATGTACACTGTTACAAGAAAAAAAAAAAAAGTTAATGTAATGCAATATATTTCTACTGTACCACAAACTGCAGCCTGGAAAATGACTGTAAAGTTCAGTTAGCACCTCACTAAAAATTATTTTCATGAGGGAAGAATGTGTTTTACCCTGAGTTAGTTAGACAACGTTATATTAGTTTTAGACTGGTGGAGCAAAAAATTACTGGTTGTCAAGCTAGTGGAGCTGCACCTATTATTTTATTTATGATTGATACTATAAGATCTGATATTGTAGTGTAAAACCAAAACCTCTGTTCTTTCATGCGATATACATATTAATTTAACAACATATTCTGGGGTGTCTTAAACGATAAATGAATATGATCAAAAACTCTTTGAAGTGGCTGGTAATTTCAAAATAGTACCCTGGTGGTGAAAGTTTTAGTCCATGTCAACAAATATCAATTATCCCAAACCTAACAGTATTTAGATTTACATTTTCAGAGACGAGCTGCAACCAGTCAAGTATTTTTTTCCCTAATAAGACTAAACTTAAACACCAGATTAATTTTTCAGTTCCATCACTGTATTGCTTTTGTCATCACAACAACTTACTTTGCTCCAAGTTGCAAATCTCAACGTCCAACTTCTAGATGTACTCATAAAGCAGTCTTGTTGCAGACAAATAATTTCTCCTCTGTCTGACTTTCAGGCGACTGTGCATCCTCAAAGGCATATATCCTCATGAACCAAAACACAAGAAGAAGGTGAACAAGGGCTCTACAGCCCCAAGGACCTTCTACCTGCTCAAAGACATCCGCTTTCTGCTCCATGAGCCAATTGTTGGCAAGTTCAGAGAGTACAAGGTATTTTAAAAAACAAACCAGTGTCTTAATTTACTACTTCTCTACAGAAATGCTATTTAAATCGGTGTGCTTGAATTTGTTTTTCCTTGTCATTTCTTTGTTGTATCGTTTGAGATTCACTGAGATTTTCTTTTGTCGTGATGTGAACATTATGTTAATTTCAACATTTATTATCTTTACAGATATTTGTACGTAAGCTTAAGAAGGCTTATGGAAAAACAGAGTGGTCTGCAGTGGAAAGACTGAGAGAGAACAAGCCAACCTATAAATTGGACCACATCATCAAAGAAAGGTGAGGTAGTTATTCTTCACACTCAACATAGGAGGGCATAGTTGAGCTTGACTTTTTTTTTTTTTCTCTCTTCCACTGTATGAACTCAGTTGAAATGACTGTGTAACTGTAGGAAAGGATCTTTAATAGCCTGTCAGTAGTTTTACGCAGCTTTTAATATGAAAACAAATTTTTCTGCCTTTTAAAGGTAAGAGATTAAAAAAAAAAACCTCACAATTATTGCTTGTGCTTCTTTGTTTGGCAGGTATCCAACCTTCATTGATGCCCTCCGTGATATCGATGATGCCCTCTGCATGTGTTTCCTGTTCTCAACTTTCGCCAGAACGGGAAAATGCCATGTGCAGACAATCCAGCTGTGCAGGCGCCTCACTGTAGAGTGGATGAACTATGTGATTGCGTCTCGTTCTCTGCAAAAGGTGCAGATTCACATTGCACAGCAGCCTGTTATTGATCTGACTTTGTGAGAGTTAATTGACCTGTGTTGTGTAATGCACTAAACATTTATCTGTTCTGATAGGTTTTCCTCTCCATCAAGGGAATATATTATCAAGCTGAGGTGATGGGACAGCTCATTACATGGCTGGTGCCATATCAGTTCTCCCATGATGTAAGTGCAGATTGGCAAATTGCAGTCAATAGGGATTATGCTAATAATAAGCAGCCACTTTATTACTATGGGGTTATATGTAGGTTGCCAGGCCAACATTGTAAATAAAAATTTGTCCTTAATGACTTAGAATAGACAAGTTAAGTGGCTCTCATGAACAAGAAAACTAACAAATTCTATTAGAAGTGACTGTGTTTGCACTCGTGCTGATAAATGTACCACTGAAACTTGGTCAAACTAATGTTTTTTTGCCTTTTCAGCACCCAGTTGATGTTGACTACAGAGTAATGGCAACATTCACAGAGATGTACACCACTCTGCTGGGATTTGTCAGTTTCAGACTCTACAATTCCCTCAACTTGGTCTATCCACCAAAGGTATCGTGGACTGTAATATAATGGGGATTTATGATGAATTGGTCATATATTAGCAGACCTACCCTCTGTTAATATTACCTTTCCTTTTGCAGCTGGACAGTAATGCAGAGTCAGAGCTGAAGGAAGAGGGTGAGGATGACTATGCCATGAATTCAGAAAGTTACTTAGAGGTGAGTCACTTTGTTTTAAACAGTGTAATAGACCTCACTACAATGAGGCTGACATCTTTTGTTTATGGTGCTCAGAACATTTAAAAAATGAGAATTCCTCAGAGAGGATTGTTGGTTATCCAGAGTAAGACATTTCTGAAAAGGTACAGGCTTTAAAATTTGAAATATTCATGTGACAATATTTTTATTGTAGAAAATTGACTTAAAACATGCAGCATAAAATGGTGCTATATTGTTAAAACTATATTACCACTTGTTTGTTGTGGCTGCATTGTAAGTGCCCAGTTATGGTGGTGGGTGACTTTTTCTTAAGAACCACATTAGATTGTTAGTTGATCCAAACATCTGTTTTGGATGGCAGTGATAAATCCACAATAATAAGAGGAAGATTTGATAATAGTAGAAATTTTACACTCCCTCTCCAGGGAGATGGCATGGCATTGGTTCATACACAATAATGCATAAGTGGTTGTGAATGTTGGGTGCTTTTCAGAAAAAGTGTGTCACAGTTGACCCCTAAATCCAGCTTTACAGGGTAAAGTCATTTTAAAGCACAGGATACATTATTTTCCTGGCTTCACCAATCTACTAAAGAGATGGCATTCTGTCATTCAAGCACGAATCACCTTTACTTTAATGTTTCTCTCTGCTTTACTGAGACATACCCATAACAATGGCATATCTGTTAATGCAACTTCATACAGTTCAGACTTGTGCTCTGTTGAATGTGATCCATAATCGTTACTAGGTCCGACCTAGTGGGATTACCTTTGTGACATGTATTAAAAAAAAAAAAAGTTAGGGTGCCCACCAATTAAAGTGCATGTCTGATAGAGGATTAAGTTTGATCTCTAAGCCAAAAAGTACACTCACTGGTCACTTTATTAGTTATGCCGTTGCACTACTGGCTTAGACCCCCGTTTGCCTTTAGAACTGCCTTAATTCTTCATAGCACAGACTCTACATTACATCTGCTTGGCTGGTCTGATGAATTGATTTCTTCTGCAACATTCCAAAGTCTTTCCAATCTTCTGTTGTTTCCTATTCTTAGCTGACAGCCAGTCACATCTGCTTCAAGGTTTGAAATGTCTCATATTCAGAAATGCTCTTCTGCATACCTTAGTTGTAAAAAGTGGTTATTTGAGTTACTATTGCCTTCCTATCAGCTTGAAGCAGTTTGGCTATTCTCCTCTGATGACCACAAAGTCACTTAAATTATCTTTCTTCCTCATTCTGATGCTCGGTTTGATCTTCAGCAGGTTGTCATGACCATTTCTGCATGCCTAAATGCACTGAGTTGTTGCCGTGTGATTAGCTGATTAGATGCATACAGTGGGGCAAAAAAGTATTTAGTCAGCCACCAATTGTGCAAGTTCTCCCACTTAAAAAGATGAGAGAGGCCTGTAATTTTCATCATAGGTATACCTCAACTATTAGAGACAAAATAAGAAAAAAAAAAAATCCAGAAAATCACACTGTCTGATTTTTAAAGAATTTATTTGCAAATTATGGTGGAAAATAAGTATTTGGTCAATAACAAAAGTTCATCTCAATACTTTGTTATATACCCTTTGTTGGCAATGACAGAGGTCAAACG